>QANZ01014059.1:0-18869 GCA_003254925.1 Chamaecrista fasciculata
AAATATTGTGAAAAGTAAAAATAACGTACCATCATCAGTCCGAGGTGGAGAGTAATTTCCACGTCTAGCGTATCGCGCGTAGCACTTGGCCAAGTACAAATCTCCCCACGCGCCGGCCACGCACTCCATTCTCAGCCGTTGGATCGCATCAGAGATACAATCCTGACATTGGGCCACACTCAAATCCCCCATGCACTGCGCCACACCCTGAAAATCCCCAGAGCTAGCCACCCTAAACAACCCCCCACCATCCAACGCTCCTAAATTCGCCAGCACAGCATCTCTCCGAGTCAACGCATCATCATTATAAGTCAACCCAATCGACGGTCCACATTTCTTCAGCACCTCAGTCTTGTCCTCCACTCCAAGGAACGTAACATTATCATATTTAACATAACAGCCTTCCAGCTGCAACGCGCCGCCGCACGCGCCGGGACATAGGGTGCCGAGCTGAGAGACGGCCCGGGCGACGCAGCGGGAGCACCCGGGCGTGCCGGAGATGTCGCCGCGGCACTGGAAGACGCCGTAGAGGGTGTCCTGAGGTGTGGAGGCGTGGATGGTGAAGTTGTTGTAACTAGAGAACATGGCGGAGTTTACTATGGACGTGAGGAGAGAGTTTAGGTTGTTTTCGTATGCCGATGCCGGAGAAAACTTTAGCGGCGAGCAGCCGCCGAAGACGAAGGATTCGGTGGTGGCTGAAGACGACGGGGTTGTCAATGTTGTTATGATGAACATTAGAAGAAGAAGAAGAAGGAAGAGAATAGAGGTTGGCATGGTTCGTTATTGTGTTTGGATTTTGATATTATGGTGTGTAGTGTGCTAGAGGAAAAGGTTTCGTTTTGTGTGTGTTTTGAGAGAGGAGTGAGAGAAATTAAAGAAACTTCCTGCAGGTTGCTTTGATGGGAATTTACGTAACTGAGTGAGCTAGGAACTTGCTATGAGTAGTAGAATATATGTATGATTATTGTCCAAACAAAATTACAGTACGTACATGTGGCCACTCAATATTTTCTTTTCTTCCTCGCATACTCTTTTGTACGATTATTTTTAATTGGATAGGCTAAACCATAATATATGTACTTGTTTTCTATCCATTTTTGAAGAATTTATTAAATTTTAGGCAAAAGCACCTATTTCGTCCCTAAACTTTACACTCGCTGTCAATTTTGTCCTCAATCTTTCATATTTTTGTCAATTTTGTCCTTTGCTCATACTTTAGTCTAATATTAACGACAAAATCTATGTGGCTAACAATATATAATGCAAAATTGATAGAAAAAGAAACTCAAATCCTAACTCAGATTGAAAAACAGGATGCAATCTGTCGTTAATTTATTAAAAGAAATTAGTCAAAGGATAAAATTGACAAAAATGTGAAAGATTGGGGACGAAATTGATAGCAAAAAAAAAGATTGGGGACGAAATTGACAGCATGTGCAAAATTTGGGGACGAAATTAGTACTTTTGCCTAAATTTTAAATTGACTAATTTTGAAGCTTTTTGATATTATTATATTAGTATTGTTATTGTGTGGAGTGAAGAGTAAGTGGGATGGGTGTGAGGCAAAGCTATTTAGTGATGAAAAGATTAAAGATAGTTAAAGACTTAAAGGAGTGGTGATGGTTGACTCCTAAGGCATCTCATAGGGCCAAAAGAGGTGAGGTGGTCCTTTAGGTATATGTATACCACCTACTACTACTATTAACTAGATGGGTGACGCGTCAGATCAGTTAATTAGGAAAATGAAAAATAAATTACAAAAAAATAGTCATCAATCGTCGAGAGTTTTATTCATATGATTTATAATTATTTGATTAAATTTTAAAATATATGTACGATATATAATCATTTAATTTATAAAAAAAGAGTTTGGGTGAGTCGTGGTGCATGGTTGATTGAAGGTGAAGTTACTATCGTGAAATGTTTGCATCACAATAATGATGAGTGCACTGTAGAGCATTGTTGTGTTAGTGAAATGTTTTGGCATTTACTTGATTCAGTAGTAGAATGCATTAGAAGCCACAGAGATAGCTAAGAAAACTACAATTCCTATTTAATTTCCTACATAGCTAGCTAGAGGAGGTCTTCAACTTCAATATATTAATGGGGTCTTTGATAGTAACCACTTGTTCCAATAATAAATACCAGATATACATTTCCTTGTTTTCAAGGCTATCTTTGGCACCCCGGTCATCTCACTTTCATTTTCTATCTTCATTATTTGATTGTTAGAACCCGGGCAGGCAAGAAACTCATCCTAAAATTAACAAATATATATACGAAGGCCCGAATGTATATATGAGTCAGTCCATTCTTGATAAATTGAACCCAAACCCATTAATGTTGAGATCCAAATACAAATTATAAAACTTTTGAAACTACAAAAATGATTACAAAAAAGAAACGATTACATCAATAAAAATTAAAAATCTTAGAAAAAATATAGTCTAAGCACACATATTTATCAACAGAATTAAAATTATAGAATGGAAAATTAATCATTTTGTCCTTATAGTTTGGATGAATTTTGAATTTGGTCCCGATAGTTTAATTTTTTTTAGGCTAAAGTCCTATTTTGGTCATTCAGATTTGTTCAAAATTCTGTTTTGGACCCTCATATTTTTTCGTTCCATTTTAGTCCTTCAAGTTTTCATAAAGTTTAACTGTTAGTCTCTCTCTCTTTTTCGTTAAAAAAAGGAGAAATTTAACTTTGATCTCCCAAATTTTTTATTTTTTTTACATTAAAGTCATTTTCTTTTTATAATATGATTAAAACATAAAAATAAATAAATAAATTGGATCTTTAATAGATTTTGCCTGAAAATAAACTTCTTCTTCATGAAGAAAATAATTCCTCACTTGGTCCCTTAACCAAGTGGTGGGGGTTCGAATCCCACCTTTGGAAATGGAATGCATTATGTGACCCGTCGTTTACCTTTAACTGGAGGATCCGCAGTAGAGGAATTAGTCACTGTTCCCTGTAGGAACTAATGGTGGAACTTTTTAGAAACTTGAGGGATCAAAACGAAACAAAAAAAATATGAGGGACCAAAACGAAACTTTGAGTAAATCTGAAGGGCCAAAATAGGACTTTGGCTTTTTTTTTTTAAATTGGTCCCTATAGGAAATTTGGTCCTTATTATTTTGATATGTTATAACACTATTTAAACTTTGCTGACTAAGCTAATTGACGTTGACATGTAACAAGAGTTGGATCATATATATACTTGTCACTTACTCGTCTTTATGCATCATATGACCTCCATAGCCTACTTCCAATATCTTTCTTCAAACACATGCTCTGTTTGTCGTCCTCATATCATCCTATCACCAAAGACGGGCAAGACAGGCATGTATGAGAGAGTGTAAATGACAGAGCTGTCCGAGTTGGAGAAATGCGCATTTAAAAATATAACATTAGTTTCTAGTGACCTGGTTGAAGTTGAAGAGTATATTTGGCTATTTGCAATAAAACACCTTAAAAGAGTATAAGCAAACTGTTATTTTAGAACTCATACTAAAAACATTTTCGCCAAACCTATTTTATTTCACTCTTACTTTTCCTTAGATAAATAAATAGCTATTGTGATGATTTTAACTGTTTTAAGTTTTAAGCCGGTCTTTTAATTAAGCAAATCTACTAAAAAGGATATTTCACAACCCAACCCTGCTATACGGCTATACCCACTTAATAATACAATTTTGGCCACTACTGGTTTGGTCAAAATTTTGACTCCTCAGTCCTCAATCAGCCTATTGCGTATTCACAAATCACCATAAATATTTCCAGAGCTAGAGCACATATTCTAAATATGCTTGAACTAGATATCTGAAAGAATATCCCTGGAGGTTTTCATACCACTGAAAAAAAATATCAGTTATAGCGACAAACAAATCAGCATACATAGAGACAAAACAGAGACAAAAATCTTGGAAGCTTGTTTTGCAGATATTTCTCTCTCTTAATTCTCCCCACAACTACATATATAGCATTATATTTGTAAGGTTAACGTTTAACGGTTCTGGGTTTTGCCTTATCTCTCCCACTTCCTGCAGATTTTTTATTGAAACAAACAAGAAATTAAACAATGGCAGCTTCTGCTCCTCCTCCTTGGAACTTGACAACATGTTTTCACAAAACAAACCTTCACAACAAACTCAACTTCTCATTCTTCAACAAAAAGCCTGCACAGCAACATTGGAGTAGTGTGACATCGTTAGGAAGTGGTAAGTATGATGGGGTTGTGGTTGATGAAGAAATGGACAAAATTAGGAGGCTGCAAAATGGGTCAGATGTTAGAGGGGTGGCATTGGAGGGTGAGAAAGGAAGGAAGGTGGATCTCACTCCTCCTGCTGCTGAAGCCATAGCTGAGAGCTTTGGAGAGTGGCTTATCAATGGCTTGGAGAAGGAAAGAGGGTATCCTGTGGAGAATACGAGTGTGTCCCTCGGTCGCGACCCCCGGCTTTCCGGCGCCAATTTGAGTGTGGCTGTCTTTTCTGGCCTTGCTCGTGCTGGTTGCATGGTCTATGACATGGGACTAGCCACCACTCCAGCTTGTTTTATGAGCACTTTGTTGCCTCCTTTTGCCTTTCATGCTTCAATTATGGTACATTACTCAATGCCTTCTTTGCCTTTTTTTTAAGTATATGAATTATAAGTATCTTTTGTCTATCCGTTTTAATAATGTAGACGAATACTAATCTCATTCGAGTAGGATAAGACTATAAGGCAGAAAGTTTTCCCACCAAGTATACAATTAATGTAACAGCATTTTCAAGTCTTGAAGTTAAACTCTTGATGAAGCTAAATCAATCTCAATTTCTTTAACATGGTTTCTTTATAAATTGTGGAATTGTGCAGATGACGGCATCTCACTTACCTTACACACGGAATGGTCTGAAATTTTTCACAAAGAGAGGGGGATTGACGAGTGTAGAGGTAGAAGAAATATGCGATAAAGCTGCTCGAAAATATGCAAATAGGATGGCAAAAGTGTCTACACTGCTGAACGCTTCTCCAACAAGGTTTGATTTCATGAGTATTTACGCCAACCACCTTCGAGAAATCATCAAGCACCGAGTCAACCATCCTCTGCATTATGACTCTCCACTTCAGGGATTTCAGGTTCATTCTATTCATTATTTAATTTAACCATTCCTCTCTCTTTCACTTTTAAAAAACACCAACGTCAAAAAAGTCTGATCCATTTTGGGTTGAAATAATTGTGTCACAAAAATCCAAAGGGTAGTTCTACAGAAACAAAAATTAAAATTGGTCAAAACATCAGTGTCATCTCTAAATTACAACTATTTTTCATTCCATTTTTTACCTTAAACTTTTCAATTTATTCTATCATTAGTGTCAATCGTGATTTTATCTGCTTTGCCAATATTTTAAAGTTGAACATTTGATTTAGATAATTTTTCTGTCTTAATAAATTAATTGGTAATGAAAAAAATCTTCGTTTTTAAAATGCCAAAGTACACTTTTGGCTCCATAAGTTTTCCTCAGGTCTCAATTTGGTCCCATAATTTTTTTTGTTACACTTTTGGTTCCATATCTTTTGCTTAAGTTGCAGATTTGGTCCCATGCTGTACTTTTGGTCCCATATCTTTGGGTCAGGCTGTAGAATTAGTCAATATTTTTTGATTAGGTTGCGAAATTAGTCTTATATCTTTGGATCAAATACATAATTGATTCCATATCTTTGGATTCAGTGAGACTTATAGTGACTTTTTACAAAGATATGGGACCAAAAGTGCAACAAAAAAGTTATAGGATCAAATTGAGATTTGAGCAAAAGTTATGAGAACAAAAATACACTTGGACCTTTTTAAAAAGAGAAAATGGAAGCTGGACGAAAATGCTAAAACAAATGAAGAAATTTGAAGATGAAAATAGAACGAAGAATAATTTTAAGTACTAAAAACAAAATTGACCTTATAGTTCAATGACTAAAATGGAATTATGCTAAATTAACAATTCGATCCCTGCAAAACATATAAAACAACAGATAATAGTAAATGCGGGAAACGGGTCAGGCGGATTCTTCACATATGACGTATTGGACAAGCTAGGCGCAGACACCTTCGGGTCTCTTCATCTTCAACCCGACGGCATGTTTCCTAACCACATCCCTAACCCAGAGGACAAAACCGCCATGGCCATGACACGCGCCGCCGTGCTTCAAAACGAAGCCGATCTCGGAATAGTGTTCGACACCGACGTCGACCGGAGCGGCGTCGTCGACGGCAAAGGGAACCCCATTAACGGCGACAAGCTCATCGCTCTCATGGCCGCCATTGTGCTGAGGGAGAATCCAGGGTCTACAATTGTCACGGATGCTCGAACCAGTATGGCTCTCACTAGGTTTATTACGGACAGAGGGGGACATCATTGTCTTTATAGAGTTGGGTACAGAAATGTCATTGATAAAGGCGTTCAGCTTAATAGGGATGGTATTGATACGCATCTCATGATGGAAACCTCTGGCCATGGTGCTCTTAAGGAAAACCATTTCCTTGATGATGGTTAGTACTTGCTATTTAGGTTAAAACCTCTTCAGATTGTTCTTACATGTTTTCATAATTTCTCAAATCGGTCAAAAAAAAATACTAAATGTGGTCATAAACCATCAACAAGCGAAGTCGAATTGAGTCTCGAAAGTGAGCAATTTGTTTCCCAGGCAAACAAGCGAAATTGGTCATATTTTTCTGTTTCATTTTTGAATTTACGGCAAGTTCACAACTACGTGGTAGCTCTTGATCTGTCTGGTTGAGATCGTTAACAAATGAGGTCAAGTTGTATCTCAAATTTAGGTTTGGGACCAATTTGAGAAATTATGGAAACATTTAAGATCAATTTGAAACAAAAGAAATATAAGAGATGAATTTGAAATCCTCCTCATACATAAGGGACCAATATGAGGTTTTGGCCTACAATTTAGATATCAATGTTTTGTTTTGATATTGGATCATGCAAAAGTATATAACTCAAACACTAAACATATATATTAATGAATCCATTTTATGATAAAAGGGGCATATATGGTAGTCAAAATTATAATTGAAATGGTACGAATGAAGCTGGAAGGTTCAGAAAAAGGTATTGGTAGTCTCATAGAAGATCTTGAAGAACCATTAGAATCAGTAGAGCTAAGGATGAACATCATCTCTGAACCCAGACATGCCAAGGCTAAAGGAGCTGAGGCCATTGAAACATTTCGAAACTACATCCAGGTATGCACTTCTTAGCTTAATTAAATTACACTTTGAGGATAATTTAACGTGACATTTTGATATGATATGATATTTATTGTTTAAAACTTTTAGTGTCACGTTGTAAATTACTTTATTCACATGTAGGAAGGGAGAATTAAAGGGTGGGAGTTAGATTCTTGTGGGGATTGTTGGGTGAGTGATGGTTGCCTTGTAGATACAAATGACATCCCTACTGCCATCGATGCTCAAATGTACAGGTAATTATAACACCAACCTCGAACACACTATTATAGGGTTCAAGTACTAAAATGATGCTAAAAGTGTGTTAACGATTCAACAATAATTAATATGCAGGGCAAAAGTTTGGGATGAAGAGCATGGAGAACATGGTTGGGTTCACATGAGGCAGAGCATACACAACCCAAACATCGCTCTCAACATGCAATCAACTATAAATGGAGGCTGCTTATCAATGGCAAGAGATTTCAGAGATGGGTATGCGTTTTGACTCTTGCAATTTTGTTGGTTATTTGAGTCTTGCTGGAGACACTCTTATTGGGAGAGTCATGTCTCTATTATGGGAACCTCTTGGATCAAATAAAAGATTAATTTTTACTTAGACTATAAAAGGAATAAATGAAGGATTAATTGGGTTTTACCAAAATAATTAACTGGAAGGTTTGAAGGACAGATGAGACTGATTTTTATTTTTGAAATTGGAAAGGTTGTAGTACTTAACTACTTATCCACTATGTCTTGGTCTTTAACAAGACGTTATAGTGGATAAATGATCAAAGATTTCACAATCATGTATCTGATTTTTGTCATTTACTTATTGCAGATTTCTCAAAGCAAGTGGGGTTGATAAATTCCTTGACATTAATCAGATTGAAAAGTTTGCTGAGAATGGGAGGGCAGTCTAAGCTGCAATTTATCTATTTCGAAAGTTACAGGAGTCAAGCTCAAATACAAGGTTGCACCTAAGTTAACAGTAAAACAAAAAATTTCTTTCACTTAAGTTCGATAATCATGTACAGCGAGAAACAGAAAAAGAGAATATATATAGAACTGCAATAAAGTGCACATCATATATAGAAGAGCATCTTCTATTGAATCACTGTGAATCTGTGATCATATATAGAAAGTGAATTTCCTCTGTTTTTTTAACTTGATTTTAAGGACAAGGACAGCATATTGCCAGCAGAGGAAAAAAGAAAGAAAGATAAATGATACATGTAATAGAATATTAGGAAGAGAAGAAAAATGTTTAAGTATATCCATTTCAAAAAACTAAATGTTAACCAGATTTGTAATAGGCAAGGAGTACAGAACAGAATATCTTCAATTAATACTCATATATAGAAGAACTTTCAAGGCATAGATAGAAACTGCAAACCTAATTATTTTGATAATTTGTTTATACATATAAAATCATACAAGACTCAAATTAATTGAGGAGTAGCAAGCAACAGACATATATATATGTGTGTGTATATATATATATATGATTCTGCTACTCGTGCAGGGAAAGGTGTGCATCAATTTCTTTGCTCATATCAATTGCAAGCTGCATCATAGCGTGAGGGTCTTGAATTTGTGGATGTAGCTTTTCATATTCTAAAATCCAGTGCACCACACTACCTGTATCCATTGAAGTGACTTGAATTGTGGCTTTGAAGTTGTTGTAATGCTCAAGTATATCACCTTCTAACATCCTGAAAGTGATCAAGTTTTTTGAAAGGTCTATTTCTTCAATTAGCTCCTTCGCCACACAGGCTTTGCCATCTATATATATAAAAAAGTTATTTACAGATAACAAATAAATTATTCGATCGGTCTTATTTATAAATAAAATAAATACATAAAGGTTGGGTTACCTAGAACATAGTTCCAGAGGATGATAGAACCCTCCTTGCCCCAATCACCTTCATGCATGATAACAGTCTTGACTTTATCAGGGGAAACATTGGCAATATGGTGAGTCCCATTGATGAAATTTTGATGGAACTTCCTAGCATCAGAGTTTATGTGTACCTCAAATTCAAGCTTACCAAACTGAGGCATTCTTCTTCTTCCTCTTCCTAATTTCTTTCTTTCTTTCCCTTTGATTTTTCTCAGGATAACATGGCAGATTGTAAACACATATAGATGCAGAAAATTCAACATTTGACATAAAGTCAACATGACTTGTTGAAAAAGTGTAACTTTTCACTGTACCAGACATTTCAATATATGTGACAAATTATAAAAAGTCTGACCATTCACATTATGACAAATTGATGCAAACACTTATTAGTCATCTCAATAGACCCACAACAACGGCAAAAAGTTAAACTATCTAGTGCTTCTCATTTTTGTCCCAGCTATCTAGTTTTGACCTAATTAAAAGTAATAGAGGTTGAATTTAGCAGGAGGGACTAATATCTCACACATCATGGTGAATTTAGATTCGATTTCTTATGGAAAGAAATGATCACTTGTAATGTCTGATAACACCTCAAACAAAAATATAATGTTTTCAATAGATCGAAAATACTTGTGGCCATGTGGGAAACCAATAATAATAATAATAAAATAAGAGTATTGATCTAAAGATTGAAAAGAACCAAAATGTCCCATGAGCTCTCAATCCATAGAACTTAGGCTTATTCACCTAAATACAACTCTAATAAAGGATACCCTGAGATCAAAATAAAAGTCAAAAAACTTACTCTAGCCTATTTGATTTATAAAACAACATAATATAGTTGCCCCTTTAAAATATAAATTTAATTTATAAAAGAACAAAATGTTCTAAATATTTGCAGTCCAGCACATTTGTAGGGTTGGGTAAAGATGAGAGAATGGCGCTAATCCACGAGGGTTCCAGTTAATCAAACTTAATATCCTTCATTGATCTTTTCCTGTGTCGACACTATTTTTCATTTGACCATATTAATGCAATTTTTTTTTTTCTTTTCCTTATCTTGTTTAATTCTTGAGACTAATCTTAATCTTCAATGGAGGGATTTCTGGGTATTCTGAAACTGCGTATCAAACGAGGAATAAACCTTGCGGTTCGGGATGCTGGTGCTCGTACAAGTGACCCATATGTTGTAATCACAATGTGCGAACAGGTAATAATTTATTACAACTTAGAAGTAAGAACGTTATAATTAATTTCTTATTTTGGCGTGTTTGCTTTGTGGATTATATTGACTCATTTTGGTCTTTATTGTTTACATTAATTTTCATTTAGGTCCTTATAGTTTTAATCATTGCAATTCAGTTTATATATTTTCGGTCAAAGTGCACTTTTGGTCTCATATCTTTTGTTTAGATTTCGATTTGGTCTCATATCTTTGCAAAAAGTTCCATATTGTAGGACTAACCATGAAACTTTTTGCAAAGATATGAGACCGAATCTGAAATAAAAAAAATATGGGACCAAAAGTGTAATAGAAAAAGATACAGAATCAAATTGAGACCTGAACAAAAGATATGAGACCAAAAGTGCAATTTAGCCTATATTTTCATAAGAAATAGCTTACAATGTTGGTTTAATGTATCCATCAAAATGACTTGCTTCAAATTTATTTTCTTCTATTGATGCAGAAACTGAGGACTAGTGTTGTGAAAGATGATTGCAATCCAGAGTGGAATGAAGATCTGACATTGTATATAAAGAGAATGGGCACTCCAATTGAGCTAGTAAGCTACTAAAATATACATATAGTTGAATCACTTGATGTGTGTAATGTACCCATCCATCGAGATCTTTGATTAATTTCTTGTTTGTTTAATTTGTAGACTGTTTTTGACAAAGATACATTCACGGAGGATGACCCAATGGGAAAAGCAGAGATAGACATAAAGCCATTACTAGAGTGTGTGAAGATGAAGCTGATAGACTTTCCAAATGGTTGTGCAGTGAGGAAAGTTCAACCCTCTAGGACTAATTGCCTTTCTCAGGAAAGTCTTTGCATATGGAACGATGGAAAAATCAGTCAAGAAATGTTTCTTAGATTGAGAAATGTTGAGCGTGGAGAAGTTGTGGTTGAAATACAGTGGAATGATGAAGGTTGTCTTGGCATATCAGAAGTCGACTTATGAGTTATGATCATCACTCTCCCTCCCTTGCTTTTTTTATTTATGTATATAGCGTCTTGGAATTTAGGGTGCATTCTGGGAATCATATGAGGTTTTCCATTTGGTTAAAACCTCATTTTGATTCTCAAACTATTATGTAAGTTTTATTTTGTTTTGGTTCTCAGAATGTGATTTCGTCAAACTTTCATTGTTGTTCATAATTTAGATAGTCAAATGAATTATTTCTTTTCTCATATGTATGAGCTAATAAATTTATTTTCATTTTTAGCACAACAAATTTCATATGTATCTTAATAAGAAAGAAATAAAAATATTCATTTTTAGTCACGACAAATTTATTTTCAATTTGTGACTAAATAATTTTTTTTTCTTTGTCAACTCACTTATTAGGACACATACGCGAGAGAGAGAGAGAGAGAGAGAGAGAGAGAGAGAGAGAGAGAGAGAGAGAGAGAGAGAGAGAGANTATATTGTCACAAATGTTTTGTGAATATATTAGAATTGGATCAGCTAAATGATGTGGTGGGTGATGTATGTGAAATATGAGTAAAAATATGAGAGAGAAAAAGAAAGAGGAATATGAAAAGAGACATGAAAGTGAGAAAGGTTTTTTTTTTTGCCCAAATGAAAGTGAGTAAGTTAAATCCTCACCATCCATCCATAATACTTTACATAATTTAGGAGATTCATAATTTAACAGATCTACTCCCTACTGGAGAAATCATTCCCTTATGATGCCTAAACAATCATAATAAAACAAATAAATTGTCAATATTAAGAAGCATATGTTGGAATACCAAATATATATATATATATAAAACCTCACTTAGAAAAAACAAGAGACTAAATTAAATAAATCTAGAATATAAGATCGCTCATTCTATTCCCAATTATCCCTAGCTATGGTTTGCCTCATTCTTCTTGCTCTGTAGCATATATACAAAGTAAATCCCAAAGTTTGCACCTTTCATGAGTTGAAGTGAAAAATAGAAAATGTGATTAATTATCAACGAGAAGAAGTTTTCAAGGTACAAAGAGAATTAAAGACTTTGTTTAGAGTGAATGTCACCAAGAGTGACATCAAGTTGATCCTTCAACGAAGCATTTTAATTTGAACTTGTAGTTGTAAGCATTTTTGCATCAAGAAGTCATCTACCAAAGGATTGTTTTGAGCAATTTGAAACCACTCTCCATGATCTATTTACGGACTTTCTTGTGTAAATTAAAGAAACCACTCTACATGATGCACATGGTCAACATAACCCCTGGAAAGAACTAGAGAATGTGCACCATGATTTGACTGCAACAATACCTCTAACATGAGAGAAGTGAGGATCCCATTATATTGTCGATATTCAAGCCTATCTTTCTAACACTCACCAACAAACCACACCTTCATCATGAGAAGATTGGAGTTGAATCTGTTGAGGGACGTAAGGATCATGGTGGTCGCTAATGAGGAAAACCAACATGTACAAACATGAGTGTCAACAAGAACAATAACACATGGATTTAAACACAAACATTCATTCTAGATCAGAGATCTACAGCTAGCCATGTTCCACCGCAACAGTGAGAGGAGCAGGATTTTGATATGTCCCTTGTTCTTGGGTCTCATAAGGGCAACCACACCTTCATTTTGCATCATACCAAGAGCTCAAATTTTGCATATACTTAACTTCTACACTAAAATGATATTTTAGACCCTCGATTATATGGGGGCACTGTCATTTTAATCCCTGATTTTTTCAAATGTACTTTAGTTTAGTCCTGATAAATTCATTATTTGTTACAAGTTAGCCCCCCGATAAATACCTTAACAGTATACAACTCACTCAATCTTTAAAAGGACTAAATTGCAACAAGTCATGAATTTTCAAGGACTAATAAATCAAACATTTTGAAAATATAAGGAGTAAAATAACAACACTCATATGATCCAAAGGACTAATAAATTGATAGTTTACTCTTTCATCTTATATTTTATAGATTTGATAATAGATAGAAGGTTTTTTTCGGCAAAAAAAAAGATAGAATGTTTTGAATAATAAACATGCATGGATCACGTACCTGGACTTGAAACTTGATCTCTTGAGAAAGAGCAGTAGGATCATTCTCATCACTAATGGTGGATCATTTCTTTGAAGCATTCCACCTTGTCCTGCAGCCATTGGAGCATATTTCTATGAGAGACACCTAAATTTAAACTAAACATAGTCTGGTGTTTTTCAAAAAATACTAAACGACCCGAAATTCAATCCTCTTTATTTACTTCGAACATTGTTAAACATCAAAGCCTATAATTTTCAAGAAACGCCTAACAATTTCTACCTCAAATCACACATACCCATCAAAATATTGACTTGATTTAATATATTTTACTTCGAACATTGTTAAACATCAAAGCCTAATAATTTTCAAGGAGCGCCTAACAATTTCTACCTCAAATCACACATACCCATCAAAATATTGACTTGATTTAATATATAAAAGCAACAAAGTTTTATACTCTATCTAGATGAATATTTGAATTGAGGACATGATTGATGATTAAATATGTACATACCATTTGGTAATCCATTGATTTGATGTCGACATATCATATTTTATTAGAATTTCTTTGTCTGCCTCCTCACCGTTTTCATCTTCGTTGGACTCTTCCATCGCTAATATGTCGAAGTTGTTAACAAAAAGTTAGAAAGAGAAACCCTAAATTTTGTGTTAGGGCCGTCGTGCTAAATGTAAGGGGTGATTTCTTGTTTGCCTCCTTTATATATCACAGATAAAACATTATCTAAACAATTATAGAATCTTTGATTTGTACGTTAACATAAAGCAGATATTTTGGGCCTATTGGGTAGGACTTTCGAGAGAATAAGACTTATTCTCTTAATAAAAGGTGGGCCTTTTACGGCGGAAACCCTTTTGAACATTTTATAGCTTATTTTACCCATCAAATGATTGACATAACATAAATTTCATTTAGTACTTTCATAAACTTTGTAGAAAAAAAATCAAGGGGTGTAGTTGAGGGAAATGGATCCTCTAGAGTTCCTTTCTCTACATTTTTTTTAGAGAATGAGAGAGAAAGGAAGAGAAAATAAGAGAGAGAAAGAGAAAATATAGTTTTTATATATTTTTATTTTATGGAATTCATATTTTTTCTCTAACTTTACAAGAAATGCATGGAAAGGAACTTTAGAAGATCCAATCCCGTATCAAAATTAGATAAACATATTAGGGGTGGTTGTTGTCGACGACAAATATTAATGGCCTATGGAAATCATGGGTACATTGCAGGCACCTGATTGACTAGATCATCTTTTTTAAAATACCCTACTATGTAGTATTTGAAACTAAAAAAAAGTAGAAGAAAATGATGAATTAAAAATTAATATCTCATCATTTTCTTCTTTATTTCTCAACTTCTTCACTAAAGAGAAAAGGTTTCAATCCTCACCTATTCCTCTTGCTTATCTTCTTTAATTCTCAATCGAACATACCTTAACAATATGTTTGGATAGATAAAATAAATTTAAGGAGAAAAGTAATTTTTAAAAAAAATTATTCTTTTAAACATATTAAAATTATAAAAAAAATAATTCAATTATCTCTAAAATTTACTTTATCTAAACACATTGTAAAAATATCAAATCAATAAAAAAAATATTTATGTGGACGAGATGTGTGTGACTAGCGGGAGATGCAAAGAGATTGTTGATACTTGATAATGCGGCCATTAAGTGGCTGCATACTCATTGATGATGTCTTGAGTAATTGTTTCAGACAATCAACCTTAATGTATATCATACGATAAGAATATAAGGAAGTTGTTATGTTCATATATAAGTATAGCTCTTATAAGGAAGTGATACAATTATTGTATGGAAATTTGATGTCATTTTTGGTATGTCAAGTACTTTAATTGGTGATATTAAGGAANTATTTTTCACAATAATTTCCCTCTTTAAATCACAGCCTCTGCCATATTTACCAATAAGGACTCTGCTACATATATTATCAGGTTGAGACTTAATTTTCCAGCCAATTTTCATGAGAAAAGAGTCATTCATTGCCGTAAGGCGTTTAATTCCTAAACCCCCAGCATCTTTATTTTTGCACAAGGTATCCCAGTTAACTGTATGGGCCTTCCGGCTATTGTTATCATGCCCCCAAATAAAATTTCTTTGGATTTTTTCAATATCAAGGCAAATAGACTTAGGAATTCGAGTCGATTGCATAGAGTAGTAGGGAATAGAAGATATCACCGATTTAGCCAAAGTGACACGACCCGCAAAGGACAAACATTTAGCTTTCCAACCTGCAAGTTTAGAATTCACTCTATCCACAATACGAGAAAAGTCTCTTTTAGTCTGCCTCCCATGGATGAGAGGCATTCCAAGGTAAATACCCAAGTCATCAGTGTAAGTAAAGCCAGAATTAGCAATAATATTACCTTTAACATTTTCATCAACATTTTTAGAAAAGAAGATTCTGGTTTTTTCCACACTAATTTTTTGGCCAGTAGCATTGCAAAAAATATTCAAACAACCCAACATTATGTCTAATTGACGCTCAGTAGCCTCCCCAAAGAGAATGATATCATCGGCAAAAAATAAATGAGATATAAAGGGACCTGTTCGCCCAGCTTTAAGAGTTTTCCAACTCCCAGCTTCCATACTATCCTCAATTAGTTGGGAAAGCTTCTCTAGGCACAAAACAAACAAGTAGGGAGACAACGGGTCACCCTGTCTAAGGCCCCTAGAAGGTTTAAAGGATTCGGTTTTGTCCCCATTCCAAATAATATTGTAAGAAGCAGTGGAGATACAGTTCATAATTAATTGATGCATTTTAAGAGGTATATTTAGTTCAAATAGAACATTAGAGACAGCAAGCCAATTAACCCTATCATAAGCTTTTTCTAAGTCAATTTTGATCGCCATAAAGCCATTTTTCCCATTTAGTCTACGCATACTATGAAGCATTTCTTGCGCAATAATAATATTGTCTTGTATACTTCTCCCTGGAACAAAACTAGCTTGAAGGGGGGAAATCCAAGCAGGTAAAAAAGCTTTTAAACGATTAACAACAATCTTGGATATGCATTTATAAATCACATTACAAAGAGAGATAGGTCTAAACTGCTTAATAAATTCAGGATTGTCAACTTTAGGAATGAGCACAATTAAGGTCCTGTTTAAATCTTCAAGGTTATAATCATTATTAAAAACCTTAGTCACTACCTCATACATACTGCTTTTGACAATATGCCAGGTTTTTTGGAAGAAGAGGGCAGGATAACCATCATCTCCAGGAGCTTTAGAGCCACCCATTGAAAACAAGGCATCCCTAAGCTCATCCATAGAGGGAGGATCGTCCAAGCTGTTTATAATATCAAGAGGGATCTGCTGAAATTGTCTCCGGGAGCTGAGCCAACTTCTGGACTGCTCATCCTCCTGAAAAAGGTTAGAGAAATAACAAATAGCCAAATTTTTTATATCATTCACATTATCAATCCAATCCCCATTATGATTTCTGAGCATATTTATCCTATTCTTCCGTCTTCTGACTATTGTTTTGGTGTGAAAATACCGGGTGTTTCTATCCCCATGAACTAACCATTGACACCTAGATTTTTGTTGCCACAAAATCTCTTCTTGCATAAGAACAGAATTTAACTCAATTTGGAGGTCTTTCTCAAGTTTGTGAAGGAAAGGATTTCTAGGGTAATTAGTATTCTTCTGAATGCCTTGAAGCCTGTTAAGAATCCTGCTCTTTTTCTTTCCTATATGACCAAACACATTTTTATTCCAATTTTTTATGCTGGTAGTAAAGTTATTAATATTAGAGCACCAATTTATATGACTGTTCCATTGACTCTTCACAAAATCAGCAAAGGTCTCATGGGTGAGCCAACTAGCTTCAAATCTAAAGGGTATATTAAAAGATATAGGAGAGTGGTTATTTACACTAAGCATGAGGGGGTGATGGTCAGAATAGGTTCTAGGAATAACACTTACAGTAGCTTCAGGAAAAAGAATTCTCCAGTTATTATTACATAACAGTCGGTCAAGTCTTTCCATAATTCTTTCATAATTACCAATTTTAGGACCAAACCATGTATATTTTGGGCCATCCGCTTTAACATCAAGAAGCTGGCAGTCCCTAATCCAATTTCTGAACAGGTTACCACGTTGGGGGTCAAAAGGGGCACCACCGGTCTTCTCCGAGGCATCAACCACCTCATTGAAGTCACCAATGAGGGCCCAAGCATCTGTATCAGCAGGCATAGAGTCAAATAAGTCCTTCCAGAGCTGCACACGCAATTCAGGGTGAGGGTTAGCATAAACAATGGTAAGCCACCATCTTAAACTATCACATTCAATGTTTAAATGTATATAATTCTGATGGGTATTGTAAGAGTGTATAGTAAGTGAGTTGGGATGCCAAGCAAACCAAATACCACCACCTCTTCCAGTCCCATTTTGACAAATAAACTCATTAAAACCCAGTTTTGAGAAAATATCTTTTGCTTTACTCGAGTCACACTTAGTCTCCATAAGTGCAATACAAGAAGGCTTATACTTATTAATATAATGTTTCATGTTCCTCAGAAAGGTGGGGTTACCAGCCCCACGACAGTTCCAAGAGAGTAAAATCATAAAAACACATGTTAAGAAAGAAGCTATAAACCTTGGGGTTGCCTAAGGGCATCCCCCATAACCACATCTTGATTGTCACCCTCTTGAAGAGAGCAAGTAGCCATAGAAATATCACCATCTCCTTCCCTATTTGGTATGTCAGGGGGTTTAGGTGGTAGCCCATGCTTGCTAGGACCACCCACCTCTTTAGAATTATTAATGATGGTGTTGGTATGCATTATGGGCAGCAAGCCATCAGATTTGGTCCCATGATGCGTAGACACCACTTCTTTCCCTTTGTAGGTGTTTTGATTTTTATTTGGTCTCGAGCTTCCACCTCTACTAAGGCCACCCCTCGGGGGATAGCGTGAGGCCAGGTTAGGGGTAGGCTGCTGGTCATTATCATCATAGTTCCCGTCAATAGGTAGATCCTCGTTTTGGCCCATTGGATGATGAACATTATCCAACCCTTCATTGACATCAGTTTTCTCCTTACTGTTGGAACTTTGGGTTTCATTGTCACTTTCCTCAAAGTCATCTGTGAGACCCGCCAAAGCTAAAAATTTTGAAGCATCACTGTTGGAGGTATTGTCAGTTTTTCCTTGTGCATGATTGATCTTTTTTGAAGTAGTTTCTTTTTCCCCAACATGGGGAGCATTAGTTTTTGATTTTCTGGGTCTTCTTGTCTTTTTGACAACCATCCAGGGTCCAAGATATACCTTGGGGAGCAGTAGTTTCTGGCTATTAATCACTCTTGTCAGCGAACAAATATACCTTGATTAAAAAAACCTTTTGGTCAATTTATCTTTTTTCCTCACAACTATACCTTAATCAAAACTCACTTTAACCAAAATAAAAAAAAAAACTCACAACTCTTATAAATAAAAAAAGTCTCCAAAACTTTAAAAAAAAAAAAAA
>QANZ01014059.1:19152-29259 GCA_003254925.1 Chamaecrista fasciculata
ATATATATATATATATAGACAGAATGATTAAAAACCAACTAAGAAAAATATTAAAAACCAACTATATGAGAAAAAAAAAGAAAGAAAAATCCTTGAGCAAGTACACCAAATAGCAAGATGTGAATTGAATTTGAACAAGCCATTAGAGGCCGGGGACCACGAGAATTGAATTTAGACAACAATAATAAAAAAAAAAAAATTAGCATTAAGAATATTAATAACGCAAAAACTAGGAATGGACGAATAAGATATTCGAAATTTTATCATTATCCGTATCTGTATCCATTCATTCTTTTCAATATCCGTATCTTATCATATCCGATATTTGGTATCCGACGGATACCCTAAATATCTGAAATATCCGAAAATAATGGATATACAAAAATCGGATATATCTGATACCCAATATCCATTAATTAAAATAAATTAATTAAATTAATATAATAAAAAATGTATAAAATATAATAAAATATTTATATTATAGGGTATCAGATACCGGATACCCTAACTATCCGTTCATTTCAGACGAATACTTAATAGTTGATTTTTTATTTTTCAATACTCATACTCTATCTGATATCCCGTATTCGACAGATATCAGATATCTTTTACGGGTGGATTCGGACGAGTATCCTAAATACCCACCCAAATTGCCATTCCTACGCAAAACCATGACTCGTCTCGTACAGTTGTTCCTTATGGCCTTTCACTAGGATCGAATTTGAGTATCAACTTCTCACTTATTCATCTGTCCCCATATTTTTTAATGTTTTCTCACTTAATTTAATAGTTCTTTCAATTCCCATAATTTATATTAATATTGCATATATGTTCCAAATTTAGACTTTGTAATAGAAACTTTTTCAAGTAAAACAAGTATACTAACTTTGTTCAAAATTCAAATCTTGTACTCACTGAGTCGAAGTGCAGAGGTACTGATAATCGTTAAAGTTTAAATCCACACACACCATCAAAAATCAAAGTGCAGAAAAACCCTCTCATTAACAAACTGTACGTTATGAATGTTAAGCACCAATTTAAGCCAGATCTTCAATTGATCTTCCTTCAGAAGGCGACCTCAGCTCCATTGAAAACGTGACATACTCAAAAGGATACATTGTCAATATTAAGAAGCATACGTTGGAATACCAGAAATATAGATATAAAAAAAAAAACTCACTTAGGTAATTTAAACAAGAGACTAAATTAAATAAATCTAGAATACAAAGATGGCTCATTCTATTCACAATCATCACTAGTTAGTTAGCCTCATTCTTCTTGCTCTAACATATATACAAAGTAAATCCCATAAAGTTTGCACTTTTCATGAGTTGAAGTGAAAAACAGAAAATGTGATTAATTATATCAACAACAAGAAGTTTTCAAGTTACAAATAAAGAGAATTAAAGACTTTGTTTAGGGTGAACATAAGCAAGAGTGACATCAAGTTGATCCTTCAACGAAGCACTTTGAACTTGTAGTTGTAAGCATTTTTGCATCAACAGCATAACAACACATGGATTTAAACACCCACTTTCATCCCAGAGATTTGCAGCTACCCATGTTCCACCGCAACAACGAGAGGAGCAGGAAAACCAGAACAATGTACACTGATCATCATACAAAACCTTCATTTTGCATGATAACAAGAGCTCAAATTTTGCATATACTTAACTTCTACACTAAAATAATAATATTTTAGTCCCTCGATTATATGGGGGGTGTTGTCATTTTAATCCCTAATTTTTTGAAATGTACTTTAGTTTAGTCCTGATCAATTCTTGATTTGTTACAAGTTAGCCCCCCAATAAATACCTCAGCAGTATACAACTCACTTGATCTTTAGAAGGACTAAATTGCAACAAGTCATGAATTTTCAGGGACTAAATCAAACATTTCAAAAATTCAAGGACTAAAATGACAACACTCATAGAATCCAAAGGACTAATAAATTGATTGTTTATTGTTTCATCTTATATTTTATAGATTTGATAATAATAAGAGGTTTTGAATAATTAACATGGATCATGTGCATTTGAATCTTGATCTCATGAGACAGAGGCATTCCATCTTGTTTTGCAGCCATTGGAGCATACTTCTATGAGAGACACCTAAATGTTACTCTAGAATTTTTCAGAAAATACTAAGCAACCCAAATCCAATCCTCTCTATTTACTTCGAACATTGTTAAACATCAAAGTCTTATAATTTTCAAGAAATGTCTAATAATTTCTACCTCAAACCACACATACCCATCAAACTAAACATTTAGAATAATATTCAATTTTTTTATCATTTTTAAAAATAATTCTCATTAACTTATTTAATTCGATTTAGTAGATAAAATCAACAAAATTTTATATTCCATCTAGATGAATATTAAAATTAAAGACATGATCGCTAATCAAATATATACATACTTTTTGATATATCATTGATTTGATGTCGATATCATACTTTTTGGTATATCATATTTTACCCATTCATTTAAAATTCTTTTGAAGTGGAATTTGTTGCTAGTTTAATTTTACCTCTCTCTATTTTTTCAAGTATTCAGTTTTCACTTTTGAGGAGACTTAAAGCAAACCCAATTATATTTCTTGCATCTACTCATTCTCGTGTGCTTCAATTTAATATTGCAAGTTTGGCAAAGTAATCATATTATAATTCTATAACAAGATTTGAAAAATATATTTGATGACTAAAATAATAGGAAAAATTAAAGCTCGCTTATGTTTGAGTAGCAACCTTCCTTTTTACCCTTAAATTTGTAAGTGGTATGAAATATATACTAACACCGAATTCTAGGATCCCTTGCAAATAGTTATACTTTCAATTTGGTTTCTCAATGTATCATGCATCGCGTATTTCTATCAATAATATTCACATTTTTAAAAGGACTTTATTTTCTTGGTCACCCACAATCTATATCCATATTGGATAAATTATTCCCTTACGATGTCTAAACAATCATTATAAACGAACTAAATTGTGAATATTAATAAGCATATATATATATATATATGTTGGAATACCATAAATATAAAATGAAACTCAATTTTGAATGTTATTAAGATAGATTATTTATCTTTCATATGTGTCTATCTTAATGAATGAGGTAATAAGTTTATTTTCATTTTTAGTCATAACAAATTTCATATGTATCTTAATAAGAGATAAATAAAAATGTTCATTTTTAGTCACAACAAATTTATTTTCAATTTGTGACTAAAAGTGAAATTTTTTCTTTTTTTGTCATCTCACTTATTATGACACATATGAGAGAGAAATGATTTATTTCAAATATTTAGGTTAGAAATAATGACAAAAACTATATAAATAACATTTTAGGGATCAAAACATAATACACATAAAAGTTTGAGGACTAAAATGACAAAATAGTTTTAGGACCTAAAAGAAGCTTACTCCATAGTTTGAGGACCAAAATGAGTATTCGACCTTTTTAATTTATATACTGTGTTATAACTTGTAAGGGACTAAGTGCTGTAAATAAGAAAGAGTAAAATGTTTCACAAGCAGAATCTCAATAAAACCTTTTCTAATAAAAGTAAAATTAATGATGAAGTGATACACAACTATGGTGAGCTTCAATATATATTGTCTCAAATGTTTTGTGAATATATGTAGGTAGCTTTTACCTATATAATATAAATAAGCATTTATGTCACCATACAACTATTATTTTATTTACAAATTTAAAATTTTGTCACTTTACAATTTGGATCATCCTAATTACTTATTGTTTTAGTTATATCATTTCTTTTAGAATGGGAAAATGAAAAATTGAGGAAAGAAATTGCTTTGTAATGGTAAAGACGAGATAAACACAAATCATGAGAAAGAGCAAGAGAAAACAAAAGCATTTTGAAACCATTCCAAACGATGAAGCAAGTAGCCTTTCCTTCTTCATTATTATTCTTATTTTTCATTTTAATTGTGCTGAACCCTTCGGCTTGAGATAATAATGTGCTGGTGTGCTCTCTTGTTTTTGGACTTGGATTAAACATTTGGGCTTGGGTGAGAATTAGCTCTTTTTTTTTTATAAAAAAAGAATTAGCTCTTTTTTGGGAGAATAGGCTAAAATGGGGAAAAATACGTTGAACAAAGTGCAAATGGTACATTTTTTTTTTACAAGATTGGAGACTTCTCTTTTACCTCATTTTGAGTTCTCTTAAGGATTTTTTTTATTGTTCTATTTTGATACAGGATCAAATTATACATTTTTTTATTGTTCTAATATATCTAACAATAATGTAGATACAGATAAGATGACTATTTTTTTAATTATTATTACAAGTAAAGAAAGGTCAAAGAGAAACAGCAAAATCTAAACCTAACACAAGAGAAGATGACTACTTAAATTAGTATATTGAATGCATACACATGCATGAGCTCGTGGTGAATTATAATAATCGGAATACAAAAATATTTGGTAGCAATTAATAGAGTGAGTCGGTGAAGCTACGGGAGCCCATGCTCCAAATTAAATAATTACTTAATTTTTTTTGGCCAATAAATAATTACTTAATTTTGTGATTGGATAATGCTATAAAATATGAAAACAGATCTTGTAATTTTATGCCACGAGATTTAATGATGATTAAGTAATGCCGATTCGCTGGCAGAGTGAGAAACACAGGAACCCAAGCGGCATCTTAGGCGCGAATTAAGGACTAGCTAGCCACTCGATCCAACCAAGTATTAATTTATTAAGTTCTTGGATTAATTATATGATGGACCATATATTAATTCTTTTGTTTTACATTCATAAAAAAAAATGGTGAATTAAAAATTAATGACAACAAATATTTAGAATCCAACTCTTTAGAAGGTGATAATTTGTTTATTTCTAAAAATAATTTAAATTTTAATCGCAAGAAAGATCTCAAAATCATATACATAAATTTGAAATCTAAGTGAAATATTATTAAATTTAGATCTGACCTAGTATCTTGATAAGATCATAAACTCTTAAAATAATACAAGTTCAATATAAATTCAAAGATTAAAAAGAATACTAAATTAGTATAACTTTTAATACTAAAAAAAAAATATAAAATCAGTTCAAATTCAATTATCAAATCATCATTAATAAAAAAAATCATTGATAATTGAAATATTTTAAGAACCAATCATGTAAACTCAAAAATTAAATAGTAAATTTTCTGTTATCAATATCAATATCATAAGAGATAAGAACAAAAAGTAATTAATAAAGGAACTTGATTTAATGTATGCAATAATTCATGCAATGTAAAACGTGTTTATATTATTAAAAAAAGTTTCATTATTATATTTTGTAAGTTGTCAAGTTTTAGGATCGGAAGTGCATGGCCCTCTCTATATATACTTGTCATGTATCGTTGAAGTGTGCACTCATCCTTAGCTTGTCACTTATATCGATCGATATTAGTATCATCATCTTCACTCGTCAGTGTATATATTATATATCTCTTTAATTTGGCTCTTCCATAAACTCTCCTTCCTTTCTTTTTAATTTCTTCTTGTTTAATTAATTTCTTTATTTGATTATATTAATTAATTTGTCTTAATTAATTATCAGCAATTAATATAATGGCTCCTCCGTCATCAGCTGGAAATGTTGTGACTATTCTGAGTATTGATGGTGGAGGCATCAGAGGCCTCATTCCCGCCGTCATTCTCCGCCGTCTTGAGGCTGAGCTTCAGGTAACTCTTAATTCTTATTCATTCATTCATTCATTAATTTCTTTCAGATTTAATTAATCTTTCAAAAAAAAAAAAAAAGCAATTATTGATTAATCATGCATGTACGTATTGATTGATCATCTCATGATTAATGGTTAAAGGCTCATTTTGGTCCTAAATGTATGCTTTGATGTTCATTTTGGTCCATTATGTTTTAAAATGTTCAAATTGGTCCTAAATGTTGGCAAAATGTTTCATTTTGGTCCAAACTATTGAATATGACTCGTTTCAAGTTCAAACGTGATAAGTTTAAAGCTACATATTGTTTTCAAAGAGTACTTTCTCTATCCAGTTGGAATCGTTAGCAAATGAGGTCAAATCAATCCTAAAAGTAAATTACTCGTTTCATGGTCAAATAAGAAAAGTTGATCATATCTCTCTCGTTTCAAATTCAAATGTAACGAATTCAGAGCTACGGGTTCCTTTAACAATTCATTTGAACTAGAAATGAGAGACGAGAGAAATATGACCAAATTCAATAATTTGGGACCAAAATGAAACATTTTGCTAACAATTAGGACCAATTTGAACATTTTGAAACATAATGGACCAAAATGAACATTAGGGCATACATTTAGGACCAAAATGAACCTTTAACCCATGATTAATTAATTAAGTTTGTGAACGTACAATTATTTTCAGGCTTTGGCGAAAGATGAGAATGTAAGGCTAGCAGATTTTTTCGATGTAATAGCTGGAAGTAGCACTGGTGGACTCATTACTGCAATGCTCACAACCCCTGATATCGAAGAAAATAATAATCGTCCCTTCACAGCTTCTAAAATAGTTGATTTCTACAAAGATCACGCTGCTGAAATTTTCAGTAACGATGAAACCAAAAAAGAAGAAAAAGCCAATGATAATATTGCAAGGTACACACTACACACACATTGACACATATATGCCTATTTACTATATCTCTATATATATACGAACACGGTGGATTTTGATTTTTGAAGAGGAGTCCTTGTATGTACGTATATGTAATAGATCACGACAAATAACCTGACACATGTTCATGTTCATGATCATGATGAGTACTGTGTGATTCTAAAATCATTTTTGGGTGCTCCAACCACATATAATTAATATAATATGATCTTATGAATAAATTAAATATTATAATTTTTAAAATTTTGTATGTTTAATTTGTGCATGTGAAGCGAAAGTAATGATGTTGAAGGTGGTGAGAAAGAGCAGCAGAATAATAGGGGACCCAAGTATAATGGCGTGAACTTGCAAAGACTTATAAGAGAGAAATTACAAGAAACAAGGCTGCATGACACCTCCAACTTTGCTAACGTTGTTATTCCATGTTTTGACATGAAGAAACTCTTGCCCGTCATGTTCTCAACTTATAAGGTACCCTGTACCTACCTACAAATAATAATGGTTAAATAAGGATAAACAAATATTTTTGTGCTGTGTATATTTTGTAATTTTGGGTCTTATTCTCTTTGAACTTGGTAAAATTGAATTATTAATTATATAGACGAAATTGGTGCAAATGAATAATTAATTATGATTATGTATACAGGTGGGAGAAGTTCCGGACTTTGATGCAAAGCTGTCTGATATTTGTATAGGAACCTCTGCAGCACCCACGTATTTCCCGCCACATTACTTTGTGAGCGATGGTAATTTTCGTGAGTTCCATTTGACTGATGGGGGTGTAGCCGCACTTAATCCGGTAATTAAATTAATAACTAATTAATTAAAAACCAAAATTTTAAATAGGCCAAAGTCTCAAATTAGTCCCTTATGTATGGGGCAGATTTCAAACTGGTC
Organism: Chamaecrista fasciculata; assembly: GCA_003254925.1. NCBI lineage: Eukaryota > Viridiplantae > Streptophyta > Magnoliopsida > Fabales > Fabaceae > Chamaecrista > Chamaecrista fasciculata. The sequence goes on from QANZ01014059.1 coordinate 26,689, forward strand.
CCTTGTATTTCATTTGTTTCAGATTGGTTCTACATGTTTTCATGATGTTTTAATTTAAATTGGTCCCTAACCTAGTTTCGAGACACGACTTGACTTTATTTGTTAGCGATTAGCGCATAGTTTCAAACTCATAGCACTCAGACTTGAAACGAGTGACATACGACTAATTTCACTTATTTGATTGTGAAATGAACTATTCACTTTTGTGACTCGATTTGATTTTGTTCATTGATGGTCCCAAAATACTCGCAAAAATTAAAAAATAAAAAAAAAACTTGTAGTTCTGGATTTGTCGCATTTGAGTTTGAAATGAAAAAACTATGACCACATTCAGCGGGACCAATTTGAAAACGTATAATACCAATATGAAACAAATTAGAAATAAAAGACAATCTGAGACTTTGTGCTTATAAATATTAGAGTAAACTAACAATTTGGTCCCTGAAAGATCAAAATATACAATTTAGTCTCTGAAAGACCAAAATAGCATACTAATTAGTCCTTTTAGTATACTATTTAGTATACTGTTTTAATCTTTTAGGGACTAAAAAGTATATCGTTTTGATCTTTCAGGGAGCAAATTGTTAATTTACTCTAAATATTATTATGTATATATAGTAGGAGAATGCAAGTAATTATTAAATGATGGATGGGCAGGCACTGGCTGCAGTAAGTGAGGTGGCGCAACAAAAGATAAAAAAGCCAGAATTGTTCCCAAAGATGGAGAGCCCAAATGACTACAAGAGAGTGATATTGATATCATTGGGATGTGGAGTGGCAAAGGAGAGGAACGATTACGATGCAAGAGAAGCAGTTAATTGGACTGCTTTACAATGGATTCTCCAAACGAAGTCGATATGGCCACTTGAATACATTACCCCAATTGTGGAAATGATGTACGATGGAAATGCTGACATGATTGATTATCACCTTGTGTCTCTCTTTCATGCCAACAATTCTCTCCCCAATTATCTCAGAGTCCAAGATGATAACTTGACAGGAAGAATGCCTGAAATGGATAACGCTGACCCTACTAATTTGGCAGCTCTTGAGAAGTTTGGAGAGGACTTGTTAGAGAAATACGTCAAGAGGGTTAATATGCACACTTTTGAGCTTCAAGAACAACCTCAGGAAGGTTCTTATTTGGAAAATCTCCAAAGGTTGGCTCAGCTTTTGTACGATGAGAGGCAGGCACGTCTCCAGGCCGCCGCATAACATACATATGCATGCATGAGATTATTGTACGTTTTGTTTTGTTTTGTTCCATCATTTCAAGTTTGACTAGTGTATGTCGATTCCACTAGTAATAATAATTGACACGTGTACTCTCATTCTGTAATGTATTATTCGCATCTTATTATATTGTTCATTTTATTTACCTTTGTGCATGCATGGTTTATGCCAGAACAATATGATGTAGCCTTTGTTGGTAAATTTAATAAAAATGCAAGATTGGTTGAAAATAAAAATTGTAATTATCTATGTGACCAATTCTATATAACCTGACCCTAATATATGTAATCAAAAAGTGTAATACGAGACTATAAATCTATAAGTTGAGCAAAAGAATGAGATCAAAATTAAGTGCGATAAAAAAAATTATGAAAATAAATTAAGATCTGAATAAAAATGACGAGATTAAAAGTACATTTTAACCTTCATGTACATTAAAAGATACAATAACGGAGGATGACCCAATGGGGAAAGCAGTGATAGACATAAACCCATTGCTGGAGGAGTACGTGTGTGAAGATGAAACTGAATAACTTGTAACTTGTTATTCGCTTATCTTTTGGGGGTCTCCAAAAAAGTGCTTGGAGAAAATATCAAGAAAGTTTGACTCGTGGGCTGGTTGGGCTACTTAAGCAGCCCCTAATTGTATAGACTATTATATAAATATGCTTTTAGTTGGTTTTGTAGGGACTAGTTTCCTAATATTTGTTGTTGTGTAGTTTTTTTCCTTTTTAGAAATAGCAGTTGTGTTTGGGCCAAAAAAAAAAAAAATAGCAGTTGTGTAGTGTTTTAGCCGATGTTTTATTAACTGGACCAAACATTGACCCATAGCTCGGGTCAAGGTCAACCATCTGAGTGTTTTAAGTTCAAAACCAATCCCATCCAAACTCAACCGATCAATCCAATCTAAATCATTCAAAATTGACCAAAATCAATCATCTAATTGGTTGAATTGGATGAAAAAGGATGAAAACCGATTAGTTCGGTTCGGTTGGTTTTGAAAACCAAAAACCGACTGAACCAAACCGAACCATATTAATAATTTAATTAAATATTATTTATATTATATTAAATAAAAACATCTCTATTTCTAAACTTAATTTCTTCATTTTTTTTATTTTGTCTTATTTAGTCATCTCTCACACTCAAACTTAGTCATTTTTTATTTTACAATTCATAGTTTTACACTTCATCCTTCCTTCATCACTTCATCTTCAACATTCATCCTTCATCACAATTTACAGTTTCTAATTCATTCTTATATTTTCTAGATTTTTATATATTTTGAATTTTTTAGATTTTTAACTTAATGAATATATAGAAAACCGATTAACCGAT
>QANZ01014059.1:36931-65022 GCA_003254925.1 Chamaecrista fasciculata
TTTTCCTTTTTTTTTTTTTTTTGCTTTCATTTGGTGCTGTACATCCAACATTTCTTTAGCCTACATCTAGGTTTTCTTGCTGGCTTTCCCCTTCTTTGTTTAGTGTAAGTTTTTAACTTTTGCGAGAAAGTGGTTCTATCTATTGGTTTCGATTCTAGTCCTTTCGGAATGTAGTTTCTAGATATCTTCGCTGACGCGGGGTCTTCGTTTTAGTTTCTGTTTTTCTGTTCTGATTATGTCCATCCGATTTGTTTTCAGAAGCATATCGTTTGGCTTTTTCTCCCTTTAATCTGACTACTATATAGTAAGAAATTCTGGATGGTTTCCATTAATGCTTTTAGTTTCTTATCAAAAGCCTGAACTTCTCAGCTGCATGTAAAATTGCAAAGGAATGAAATGGTAACAAGTGGACCATTTCATGGTTTAAAATGCAATTTTTTTTCGGTCAGTGCAACTGTTCTCTCTTTTAGCATCGTAGGATGCATATACTTGACATTTGCAAATGGGAGGTTTTTGCATGTAGTACAGACAAAATATCTTGAGCTGGAGATTGATAATAACGGATCTTATCTGGAGCTGTCAATAGGAATAGACTTTACAGATTGTATATTTCTGTAATTCTGTCCTCAAATTATTACTCAAATCACCCAATTAATTAAGTTGTTTTCATGGCTTTTCTTCTTTCAAAAATGAATTCTCATGTATGGTTAAACTTAGTTGGCCTTTTCATCTCCTTACAAATTCTTTTTATGCTTATTTGTGCAAATAATTTTTTTTCATAATTGATATAGTTGGTTGTTGTATTTTTATAATGTGAATTAATCATTAGATTGTGCTATATTCATTGATTCACTATTTAACTGAAGGATACTTGTTTCTAGGTAACACAAAGTGTGTTTAGTTATTATATACTTGTTCATTGTGTGACTTTACCAAAATTATTGCGGCTTGTGAAGTTTTATTTTTTTGGTATATGTTTTGATCACGGACTTCAATTGTAGGAATCACAATGAGTGGAAAACTTCTTGTTTATGTGTATGCGAATGGCAAGGTATCTGAAGGCCCTCAAGGAGTTACTTTTGAGTGTGCCAAGCCTAAAGTGATCCGGATGGATCAAAGTATTACATTAGATGTTCTGAAGGATTTGATCCATACTAAATTGAAACTTCTACCAAATCAAGTGCTGTCTGAACTCATTTATAGATTTCCAATATCTTCCAATCCTCTGATGTTCAATGTCCTCCAATTGGATGATGATGATGATGTTCAATCAATGCTTGATTGTCATTCTCAACATTCTAATCTTAGTTCGATGGAGGTGTATGTTAAGACAGACACAGTTGAATCTAATCTAAATGAAGAAGATCATGGTAGAGCAGATTGCGGTCCGTCTACATTTGTATCTCCAAATCAAGTTAATACTCAAATGTCACCAGCTAATGAAATCCCTGGATCCTCTGTGCCAGTAGAAGTTTGTATACGTGAGCATGGATCTGGGGTAGCTTCCTCTTCTTGCAGACAATATACCACTGATCTTAATTCATCCTTAGAGCCAAGTTCATCTATTGTACCAATTGATTTGACTTCTCAATCGCCTGAAGATATATTAGATGACATCATTGAAGAAGAAACTTGTTTTAAGACACACAACGATAATGAGGCAGCTGTTTCTGATACTGAGAGTGAAAGTGATGAAGCAGGTAACCTGGACACTATTCATGGAGATGTCAGAAGAGTAGAAGACAGGGGTGAGGTGATTGAACCTAATATTGATGTTCCTAATTCAAATTATGTCCCATCATCCCCTTTTCTTTCGCGCATAAATTTGAAGGCAATGTCTTCTTGTGAAATTCCTGGATTAGTTAATCCAGGCACATTAGTTAAACCAGGCTCATGGAATGAAAATCAAGAATTGTTTTCTGGCTTGCTATTTCCAACCAAGGAATCCTTGAGTAAGGCGGTGAAGTTGTATTCCATAAAAAGAAAACAAACATTTAAGGTGATCAGATCTCATTCCAAATACTTTGAAGTCCGATGTCAAAATTATGGAAGCAGTTGTGGATGGAGGGTTAGGGCATGCTTCAAGGAAAAATTTAAATTGTGGAAGATTACTCAATATGGAGGACCGCATACTTGTGTTGCTTTATCAGAATCTGGAGATCATAGGAAGTTAGACTCAGGTATAATAGCTTCATCCATAGAAAGCTTGGTGAATGAGAAACCTCATGTCTCAATTGCAGAAATCATCAAGACGATAAAGGATCGTTTCTCATATACAGTTTCTTACAAGAAGGCATATAATGCTAAGCAAAAGGCTATTGCCAAGGAATATGATGATTGGGAGAGTTCATATAGTCACTTGCCTAGGTGGATGGCTGCTGTTCAATTTTATTTACCTGGTACTATAGTAGAATTTATGAACAAAGAATATGAAGGCGATAATAGAAATAATCAAAAAGAGTTCTTTCATCGTGTGTTTTGGGCATTTAAACCATGCATTGATGCATTGCCCTATTTGAAGCCAGTGATTTCACTGGATGCATTACCCTTGTGTGGCAAGTATCAAGGTACTTTATTCATAGCAAGTGCTCAAGATGGTGATCAGAATATTCTGCCTCTTGCATTTGCAGTTGTGGAGGGGGAAACTGTAGAAGCATGGTCATGGTTCTTAGGTTTGCTCCGTCAGCATGTGGTGAAGAATAGGCAGGGTGTATGTTTGGTTTCTGACAAACATCCCTCAATACTTGAGTCTATCCAAAATCATCCTCACTGGCAACCACCGTATGCGTATCATGTGTTTTGTATTCGTTACCTGGCTAGTGAATTCAACAGAATGTTCAACAATATGGACCTGAAGTCATTATTCATTTTCATTGGTGAGTTTTGTCATAATAATTTGTAGTTCATGGTAATTAATCAGCACTGATTACAATTCTTTGACACTTTGTATTTGCATTCTACAGGGCATCAATACCAGCATCAGGTAGTGGATGAGAAGATGAGTGAAATGCGTAGCCTGAATAAGGAGGCGGCAAAATGGATAGATGAGATTCCAAAACAACAGTGGTGTCGTGCATATGACAATGGCTGCCGTTATGGTCTGATGACTTCGAATTTAGCTGAATGTGTCAATGGACTGATAAAAGGCATCAGGTCTTTGCCAATCACATCATTGGTCAAAGCAACTATGTACAGATTAACAAGCTACTTTGTGGATCGGGCAAAACAAGTATCTGCACAGATAGAGGAAGGTAAAACATATTGTGAGACACTCGATAAAGCTTTAAGCATAAACAAGGAGAGTGCTTCTTCATCTATTGTACACATATTTGATCAAGATGCGACGATGTTTGAGGTGGAGGAACCATTTTATCCACAATGTCAACAATTTGGAAGAATCTGCAAAGTTAATCTGAGGGATCAGCAATGTGATTGTGGAGAATTTCAAGCACATAAATATCCATGCTCTCACGTTATTGCAGCGTGTTCGCAAGTCTCTCGTGACTACCTCGCATATGTCGATCCTGTTTATCGGTTAGATAATATATTGAATGTATATAGGAGTCAGTTTCAACCTATTGGAGGGGAAGAACGTTGGCCTACTGTAAAAGGTCCTGTTCTGGTGCCAAATCCTTCCATGCTGCGTTTGAAAGGGCGTCCTCGTAAACTTATTGTAAAGGAGGAATTGGGACGATCTTTAAGTTGTACCTTATGCAGTGGAATAGGGCACAATCGCAAAACTTGTTCTTCAAGGAAAAACAACCAAAATGTGAGTGACAATTAGACTAGGAAGTAGGAAGGAACACTAATGTTAATGTTGTAGGCTTGCTATGTACTAATCATCTGAATGCTGTGTTCGTTATTAACTTATTTTGGTCAATCTATTGCAGTATTGGATGATGGCATGATGCCATAACTTTATAATTACGCCCTTCACTTCCTATGCTTCTCTTGATTATGATTTGATGGTTCTAAAATTGTTAAGGCAAAAGCACTAATTTTGTTCTCAAACTTTACATCAACTGTCAATTTTGTTTCCAATTTTTCTTTTATCAATTTTGTTCCTAATGTTTCACATTTTGGTCAATTTTTTTCCCTTACTTTAGTCAAATATTATCGGCAAAATCTACGTGGCTAATGAGATATAATGGAAAATTGATAGAAAAAGAAACTCAAATTTTAATTCAGATTGAAAAATAGGATGAAATCTGTCGTTAATTTATTGAAAGAAGTTAATCAAAGGATAAAATTGACTAAAATGTGAAACATTGGGGACGAAATTGATAGTCAGTGTAAAGTTTAGGAATGAAATTAGTATTTTTGCCAATTATTAATGGAGTTTTATGTTGTATCATTTGCCTTTTTATCTATAAAGCAATGGATACTACTATAGGTTTAGGTTGATGGCCAAATCCTCAGCATAAAGTTTATGTTAAACAAGAACCTAGATTAATACTAAATGATTAATCACGATGAACAAACTGGATATTAAGTACGGAAAATTCGGTGTATATATATATATTAATTATTGTCGATGGATTGTTTTGAAATGAAAAAAGAAAAAGAATTTTCTAAATGAATAATCAAGAGCAAGTCCTTCTTGAAGAAAAAATATTTGACAATAGAGCATTCCAATTTTTTTAAAATATTTATTTTATTTTTTTATTCAGGCCAAAAAAATAAATATTTTTTGGGTAAATTACACTTTGGTACCATGTGATTTGAAACCTGACACTTTGGTACCTTGTGGTATTCTCTATTAACACTTTGGTACCCTTTGGAGTTATTTTGTAATTTCAACCATAACCAATTTTGCAAAAATTACATATTGACTCTAAAAAATTTTCAAAAAATTACAAATAGATCATTGGATACATATTATCTATGGACTAAAATGAAAACTTTAAAAAAAATTTGGGGTTACTATGTAATTTTTACAAAATTTGTTATGGTTAAAATTAGGGTAAATTGCAGTTTGGTACCCTGTGGTTAGGGGCGATCCCACTTTGGTACCCTGAAAGAAAAATTTTTGCAGTTTGGTGCCTCATGGTTTGCTCCGTTATCGAATTGGTCCCCTGTGCTTTATTTCCGTTAGGATTTAACGGCAAATGTGATTGTGACCACCTTAAAATGTCAAAAACCTCCCAACAAGTCTTCTCTTATGCGTTTAAGTCCTNCTCAACAGATTAATTTCAAGCATATATGCATAAATTTGCATGACAAAGTAAAAACTCAAGTCTAGGGGAATCACATAGCTTTGGACTCGTGAAAAAGCAAATCAAAAAGTTCCATCCACAAAGTAACAGGGTGATACCTTATAAGCTTCAATAAATTTAGGTATATCTGCTGCGGATTCGGGTGAATCCATGTGAGTTCCCTGCTTTTCAGAAATGTTTTGCAAGATCTCCTTCACCCCTTCATAAAAGATTTCCACCAATTTAAGGCATTATAAATGAGTACCAACTTTCACAAGTTTGATTGGAATGGGCAAAAAAGCCAGGTCTCAGATCAGTGACCCTAGTACATAATGATCATTAGTTTACAATAAAGAAATCTTTTTTCCTAACACACTTGAATGCAACAAGTTTGAATACAGAAAGGACAGCAAGATCTAACATATCTATCTCACATTTTTTCATATCAGCACAGATAATAGCACTAATCTCGTGCCAGAAAAGATAGTGGTGACTGATGAAGTTACTAATATGTGTAGCCTGGAACTTCTTGTCACATATAGCAAGGAGAAATGAACTCATACCTACGTTTATCAAGCCAAGACCTACTTTTGACTGATAAATAGCTCTCATTGACAAAACAATCTTTTTGTCAATTAATTCTTCAACAAGCCTTTTACTCTTCCGGTCATAAACCTGATGACAAAAAATAGTTAAAGCAAATGAATGAGTTCTGAGAATTAAGATTTCATTCAACAATGTAGTGTGTATCCGTGACAAATGGTAGCATGAAAGTGTAGTATGTATGTTTACTCAATACATTTGAAATTCTTCAAACTGTAAAAGATATGCATGACGTTTGAAGATGATAACATGAAAAGAGTCAAGATCAATATTCAGAAAATAAGATTGAAAGCCATTCTTCTTATTATGATGGAAGTGATTTGAGAAAAATCAATTAGCAACAATCAAAGCCTTTTCCCACTAGGTAGGGTTGGCTATATAAACCAACTGACGCCAACGTGTTCTATCTTTGCACATATCCACAGTTAGGTTATTAATGGATAAATCTTTCCGGATAGTTTACATATAATCATAGATGTATAATATAAATGTCAGCAAACTGTTAAAAGTGAAAAAAGATACGGATCAATGGATACCAGAATGTGGGAAGCACTTGATCCAGAGCGTAAACCAACATCATAGGATGAGAAATGGGCCCATTCACTCAGTTTAAATAGCCACCTATGAAAATAAATAAGCAAATTTAGTGTGTTATCTTGATATAGAATCAAAAACTCAATATCATATATATATCATACAGAAAAAAAAAATGTAGTTAGGTGGTTAATATCCCCTTTTCCCTTTCTTCCACCCTATCTATCATAGCGCTAGATTAGCAGCACATGTTCAGAAACTTACCCATATGATGCTTGTTTATCTGTCAAGAATCCTCCAGTCATCACCTGGTTTCCAGTCCCTTCATCAAAACACAGAGTTAGGTGGACTATGGTATTCAGCTTGTTAGAAACCTGAAGAACCTCACCACAAACAGGACAGCAATTCAATAATGTTTCCCTGCAATGCCAAAAATTAGCAAATGAGAATCAAATACCAACACACAGAGAGAGTCAACATAAAGAGAGGACTCATCTACCCTCAATTATGTTTAACACGTGGGAATCAACAAAAGTTTTTAAGAATTTGAGTTCAAATATGTAGACCAAAAGCCAAAACAGAGATTCTGATATATTTGGCCTAGGAACATCTCATTGTCAAATGTTGACAATGAACATTTAGGAATAATAGATATATAAAAAAAATGAAGAGTCAACCAAACTCTTCAACAGAATGTACACTTGGGCAGATACATATATAGACAGACCTATGGTATCCATAAATGGATGAGAGTGAAAAATGATAACCATACAATGATACAACTGACTAATTTTCTTGTGGTTGTTTAAGTGTGTTGGACTAGGTAACACAAATAATGAAACAAATGTTCAAACAATAAAATTCCTACTTCTAGTATTCTCCACAAGATGCAATTAAGGAACAAAATGAAACAAAAAATTATAAAAACATTCAAAAGAGTTCATAATCTTCTAAGCCATTGATTTTTTTTAAAAAAATGATATAAGTTAACAAATGAAATTTTCAATGAAGTTCGAAATGTTGGCAAAAGAATAGAGCAGGATATACAGAATTAAAAGTTTGTAGTCTCAGGAAACAATAATTACTGTTCATGTTGAAGAGCAAGAAGGTCAGCCAACTCATCCATGCTAACAACACCATCACTATTCTTGTCAGCTGCTTTGAAAAGCTCTTCTTTCTGTTGAAAAGAAATTTGCACCACTCAGACGGTAAAACACACATTTAGAACCAAATATTATATTGTAACTATAAAACTAAACACTGTACACTATACAGTAACAGTATTTCAAAATTGTGAATGCCTATGATTATATAGATTTGAGTTTTAAGTCCCATGTGTGCTGTAATGAAGACTTGAATATAGATCTACTAAAATCAAGAAACCAATTTTATATATCTAATTCAGGGTTTTGTGTTACTACATTATATGAATATGTGATATGTGATCATAGAAATTAGTATCTAAAAACTGAAATTCTCTAATTAGAAAATCCAAACTCAGGCATATAAGCAAACTTAAACAATATTTAACAAGTATATGCATCATAAACTGAAAAAAAAAAACAAAGCATAACAAAGAAAATGATTACTCATTACTCTATTATGAACCTTTCTGGATGCTACTTGATTGCCAAAAGCATCAACTAGGTCAGAAAATTCAGAAAATGAAAGCTGGCCATCTTCATTGTAGTCCTGCACAAAACAGTATCTATCAAGTTGATAACAAACTGCAATTAAAATCCTAAACTAAATATTATGTTGCACTTTCCCTGACTAACATAATTCAATTCATATATTTTATTCATTCATCTTGTATCAGTGTCCTCTCATGTTTGAGGAGCATTCAATAGAGAGGACTGGTAAAAGGATGCTATAGGAATAAGTTTGAATATAATGGAATAACCATCCAGTAATCTCTACTTGCAACAGGTGCAGCACTTTTGCAAATGTGTGCGAGTATAGACTGTAGAGTCTTACAATTAATTCTCACTCCAATGTGGGTTTAATATACTCGAGCAAGAAAGGGATGATATAATATATTATCACCATTGCTTGTTATATACGATATATCCCTGATAGGTCTAATATCCAAACCCGCACAAGTGACACTTTATCAGAAAACAAAAGATATAAGGCAGTCAAACTTACCACAATAGACAAAATGCGTCTAACAAAGCCTTTCTCCGTTTCAACTGGATCCTGTTAGTTTTTTTCTCATGATTGTTAGAAATCCTTATCATACTCTAATAGAAACAGAGTATACATTTTATGTTGTATACCTCTATAGAACAAGAAAGAGAAATGTTGCCAACTACTTTTCCAGGTGATGATGGATCTAATAAGTTGAATACCTCAATGTCAGAATCGCAATCCTGCATCACCATATTATTAACAAAAAAATGAGACAAAGAAATCATTTTGAAAGGAAACAGAAGAAGTTAATTAATGAATTATTGCAATAGCNATATCACACTTCCCAATATCATCTCATCTCAATCTTATTTCAACCAAAAAACAACAAAACACCTATCATCTCATCCAATCCAATCTGAACTCATCTCATCTCATTATTTCCTACCATTTCTACCCCTATACAAATCACAAAAATCCATCTACTTTTTTCTACCAACCACAATCATTACAACCCTTTTATATAATTTCACACTCTATTTAACATCATTCTCAATAAAATCACCCAAACACCAATACATCATCTCATCTCATCCAATTAAATTATAATCTCATCCCATCCATTTGGATTGGATTGGATTGGATTAGGATTATTGTTCTCCCAAACAAGCCCTAACTAATCCGTCCGTTGAGTGGCACATGTAAGGGTATAATAGTAGTTTTCACTAAAAATTCAAAAATCCATCCTAACTCAATTCTAAAATTCAGATTTACATAATTATGTTACCGTTGATTAAATCCGTCCGTTACAATTAGGTTTACATTAGGTTAACTTATGTTTTGCCTTCTTTATTTATTTCTTTTTAAGTTATTCCTTCATGCTTTTGCTTTTCGAAAAAAAAAAAGTTAGCGGCCGCAAGTGAAGAGAATCAACGAGCGTGAAGCAGAAAACGTGGCGAGAGAAGTCGGAAAACGCCGTTTGTCGGCGTCGTTTGTGCTCGTCGACGGTGGAGTGGCTAGTCTGTCGTCTCTGCTTCTTTCAGGTTTGTGCTCGTCGTCGTTTTGCTTCTTTCAGGTTTTGTGGCGTTCCTTTTTCTTCACACATCAATGGTTGTATAATCTTGAAATTGTAATGAACACATTGACATCTCGCTGCCCTTTACCACAAATCCGGTTGTCAGTCTCTTTTAGGATAGAAATTTGCATCTAATTGAATTAAGTACTGTATGTTCTCTCTTATGAATAAATTAGTGTACTTTTAGTCATTATTCACGAGATATTCAAAATTAGAGGGGAATGAAATTGATGAGAAATATTTGGGACATGGGTAATTTAAAATACTATCACTATATACTCTTTCTTCCATTTCTGGAGAGAATGATTCCTATGAAATTTTGATGAATTAATCACATATCCAGGCTGATGAATCTTGATGAAGTGATCTATTTCATTGGTGATGATTGTGAATATGGTCAGCCCTGCTTGGAGTGATGAAAACAATTTCTTGATCATGAAAACAGAGTTGGTGAGATGAAACTAGTTGACATCTATTTTGGGATGCGCAGATGATTGCATGTTGAGTTGGAGTTGAAATCTGAGAAAGAAAATGCTGAAACAAGGTGTGCATATTAGAATTCTTCCTTGTTTTTTGTTCATTGATATGGAAATTTTCTTTTTTAAATGATTACTAACCTCATAATACCTCTTCCTCTTTCTCTTGCATTCTAGAAAGCTTTAATTAGGATACACACTAATTTAGTCATTGCAAGTTCCATTAACAACTAACAATGGTATTTAACAAAGCAAGGGAAACTGAGACAACTTGTCAACATCAATAAATTCATTGTGTTTTCCAACGGGTAATTTGTTAAGTTTCAATGGAAATTTTTGAACTGTTGCATCAAAGCTTTGAAACTATCCTAATTAAAATGTTTTGATGCAGTGGACTGAGGTAGGGGATTTATGAGATTATATTCATAGTACACATTATGGCACCACCCAAAAGATCCTGAACAACTCCAACAACTCCAAAAATCGTGAGGTAGGAACATTTATTTCGCATGTCACCACATTCACACAAGATAATATGTCCCATAAGTAGTTTGACCTTACAGTTTTGAACTGGTTTGCTAGAATCAACTTGTATTACTTTATATTGTTTTATGTTTGCTAATTTGAGAAACTTGTCACATCTAGGAGTTTAGTTTAAACTTGATTTTTTGTGTTGATTCTTTTAAAATGGAGCTTCCATTATTATTTCCTTTTGGATGGGAGGTGATTCTCTCTAAATTAAAGGATGTGATTTGGATTGTGACATTTATTTGAAATAACACAAAAATCTGTCTCTAATCTTTTAGTACAAATTTACACCAATTAGGATCTTAAACTTGTTACATTTAGGAGTTTAAACAAGATTTTTGTGTTGATTCTTTAAAAATTAATCTTTCATTATAAAGTCCTTTTCATTGGGAGGTGATTCTCCCTAGGTTAAAGGATTTTATTTGGATTGTGACATTTATTTGAATTAACACTAAAATCTATTTTTAAACCTTCCTTTAACCCACATTTACACAAATTAGGTGATGGAACTTGACACATCTAGGAGGTTAAACTTGATTTTTTGTGTTGATTCTTTAAAATTGATCTTCCATTATAAATTCCTTTTCCATTGGGAGGTGATTCTCCCTAGGTTAAAGGATTTTATTTGGATTGTGACACTTATTTGAATTAACACCAAAATCTATTTCTAATCCTTCCTTTAACCCACATTTAGACAAATTAGGTGATGAAACTTGTCACATCTAGGAGTTTAAACTTGATTTTTTATGTTGATTCTTTTAAAATGGTGCTTCCATTATTATTTCCTTTTGGATGGGAGGTGATTCTCTCTAAATTAAAGGATGTGATTTGGATTGTGACATTTATTTGAAATAACACAAAAATCTGTCTCTAATCTTTTAGTACAAATTTACACCAATTAGGACCCTAAACTTGTTACATTTAGGAGTTTAAACAAGATTTTTGTGTTGATTCTTTAAAGATTGATCTTCCATTATAAAGTCTTTTTCATTGGGAGGTGATTCTCCCTAGGTTAAAGGATTTTATTTGGATTGTGACATTTATTTGAATTAACACCAAAATCTATTTCTAAACCTTCCTTTAACTCGCATTTACACAAATTAGGTGATGAAACTTGTCACATCTAGCAGTTTAAACTTGATTTTTTATGTTGATTCTTTTAAAATCGAGCTTCCATTATTATGTCCTTTTGGATGGGAGATGATTCTCTCTAAATTAAAGGATGTGATTTGGATTGTGACATTTATTTGAAATAACACAAAAATCTGTCTCTAATTATTTTTGTACAACTTTTCACAAGTTAGAACCTTAAACTTGTTACATTTAGGAGTTTAAACAAGATTTTTGTATTGATTCTTTAAAAATTGATCTTCCATTATAAAGTCCTTTTCATTGGGAGGTGATTCTCCCTAGGTTAAAGGATTTTATTTGGATTGTGACATTTATTTGAATTAACACCAAAATCTATTTCTAAACCTTCCTTTAACCCACATTTAGACAAATTAGGTGATGAAACTTGTCACATCTAGGAGTTTAAAATTGATTTTTTGTGTTGATTCTTTTAAAATGGAGCTTCCATTATTATTTCCTTTTGGATGAGAGGTGATTCTCTCTAAATTAAAGGATGTGATTTGGATTGTGACATTTATTTGCAATAACACTAAAATCTGTCTCGAACCTTTTAGTACAAATTTACACAAATTAGGACCTTAAACTTGTTACACTTAGGAGTTTAAACATGTTTTTTTGTGTTGATTCTTTAAAAATTGATCTTCCATTATAAAGTACTTTTCATTGCGAGGTGATTCTCCTTAGGTCAAAGGATTTTATTTGGATTATGAGATTTATTTGAGTTTAAACATGTTTTTTTGTGTTGATTCTTTAAAAATTGATCTTCCATTATAAAGTACTTTTCATTGCGAGGTGATTCTCCTTAGGTCAAAGGATTTTATTTGGATTATGAGATTTATTTGAATTAACACCAAGATCTATTTAGAAACCTTCCTTTAACCCGCATTTACACAAATTAGGTGATGGAACTCGTCACATCTAGGAATTTCAACTTGATTTTTTGTGTTGATCTTTTAAAATGGAGCTTCCAATAATATTTCCTTTTGGATGGGAGGTGATTCTCTCTAAATTAAAGGTTGTGATTTGGATTGTGACATTTATTTTAAATAACACAAAAATCTGTCTCTAATTTTTTTTGTACAACATTTCACAAGTTAGAACCTTAAACTTGTTACATTTAGGAGTTTAAACAAGAGTTTTGTGTTGATTCTTTAAAAATTGATCTTCCATTATAAAGTACTTTTCATTGGGAGGTGATTCTCCCTAGGTCAAAGGATTTTATTTGGATTGTGAGATTTATTTGAATTAACACCAAAATCTATTTAGAAACCTTTCTTTAACCCACATTTACACAAATTAGGTGATGGAACTTGTCATATCTAGGATGTTAAACTTGATTTTTTGTGTTGATTCTTTTAAAATGGAGCTTCAAATCATATTTCCTTTTGGATGGGAGGTGATTCTCTCTAAATTAAAGGATGTGATTTCGATTGGGACATTTATTTGAAATAACACAAAAATCTGTCTATAATCTTTTCCCCCAAATTTACACAAGTTAGGACCCTAAACTTGTTACATTTAGGAGTTTAAACAAGATTTTTGTGTTGATTCTTTAAAGATTGATCTTCCATTATAAAGTCTTTTTCATTGGGAGGTGATTCTCCCTAGGTTAAAGAATTTTAATTGGATTGTGACATTTATTTGAATTAACACCAAAATCTATTTCTAAACCTTCCTTTAACCCACATTTACACAAATTAGGTGATGGAACTTGTCACATCTAGCAGTTTAAACTTGATTTTTTGTGTTGATTCTTTTAAAATGGAACTTCCAATAATATTTCCTTTTGGATGGGAGGTGATTCTCTCTAAATTAAAGGTTGTGATTTGGATTGTGACATTTATTTGAAATAACACAAAAATCTGTCTCTAATTATTTTTGTACAACTTTTCACAAGTTAGAACCTTAAACTTGTTACATTTAGGAGTTTAAACAAGATTTTTGTGTTGATTCTTTAAAAATTGATCTTCCATTATAAAGTACTTTTCATTGGGAGGTGATTCTCCCTTGGTCAAAGGATTTTATTTGGATTATGAGATTTATTTGAATTAACACCAAAATCTATTTAGAAACCTTCCTTTAACCCGCATTTACACAAATTAGGTGATGGAACTTGTCATATCTAGGATGTTAAACTTGATTTTTTGTGTTGATTCTTTTAAAATGGAGCTTCGAATAATATTTCCTTTTGGATGGGAGGTGATTCTCTCTAAATTAAAGGTTGTGATTTGGATTGTGACATTTATTTGAAATAACACAAAAATCTGTCTCTAATTTTTTTTGTACAACATTTCACAAGTTAGAACCTTAAACTTGTTACATTTAGGAGTTTAAACAAGAGTTTTGTGTTGATTCTTTAAAAATTGATCTTCCATTATAAAGTACTTTTCATTGGGAGGTGATTCTCCCTAGGTCAAAGGATTTTATTTGGATTATGAGATTTATTTGAATTAACACCAAAATCTATTTAGAAACCTTCCTTTAACCCGCATTTACACAAATTAGGTGATGGAACTTGTCATATCTAGGATGTTAAACTTAATTTTTTGTGTTGATTCTTTTAAAATGGAGCTTCCAATCATATTTCCTTTTGGATGGGAGGTGATTCTCTCTAAATTAAAGGATGTGATTTTGATTGTGACATTTATTTGAAATGACACAAAAATCTGTCGCTAATCTTTTACCCTAAATTTACACAAGTTAGGACCTTAAATTTGTTATATTTAGGAGTTCAAACATGATTTTTTGTGTTGATTCTTTAAAAGCTGATCTTCCATTATAAAGTCCTTTTCTCTGGGAGGTGATTCTCCCTAGGTTAAAGAATTTTATTTGGATTGTGACATTTATTTGAATTAACACCAAAATCTATTTCTAAACCTTCCTTTAACCCACATTTAGACAAATTAGGTGATGAAACTTGTCACATCTAGGAGTGTAAAATTGATTTTTTGTGTTGATTCTTTTAAAATGGAGCTTCCATTATTATTTCCTGTTGGATGGGAGGTGATTCTCTCTAAATTAAAGGATGTGATTTGGATTGTGACATTTATTTGAAATAACACTAAAATTTGTCTCGAACCTTTTAGTACAAATTTACACAAATTAGGACCTTAAACTTGTTACATTTAGGAGTTTAAACATGTTTTTTTGTGTTGATTCTTTAAAAATTGATCTTCCATTATAAAGTACTTTTTATTGCGAGGTGATTCTCCTTAGGTCAAAGGATTTTATTTGGATTATGAGATTTATTTGAATTAACACCAAGATCTATTTAGAAACCTTCCTTTAACCCGCATTTACACAAATTAGGTGATGGAACTTGTCACATCTAGGAATTTCAACTTGATTTTTTGTGTTGATTCTTTTAAAATGGAGCTTCCAATAATATTTCCTTTTGAATGGGAGATGATTCTCTCTAAATTAAAGGTTGTGATTTGGATTGTGACATTTATTTGAAATAACACAAAAATCTGACTCTAATTTTTTTTGTACAACATTTCACAAGTTAGAACCTTAAACTTGTTACATTTAGGAGTTTAAACAAGAGTTTTGTGTTGATTCTTTAAAAATTGATCTTCCATTATAAAGTACTTTTCATTGGGAGGTGATTCTCCCTAGGTCAAAGGATTTTATTTGGATTATGAGATTTATTTGAATTAACACCAAAATCTATTTAGAAACCTTCCTTTAACCCGCATTTACACAAATTAGGTGATGGAACTTGTCATATCTAGGATGTTAAACTTGATTCTTTGTGTTGATTCTTTTAAAATGGAGCTTCCAATCATATTTCCTTTTGGATGGGAGGTGATTCTCTCTAAATTAAATGATGTGATTTTGATTATGACATATATTTGAAATAACACAAAAATTTGTTGCTAATCTTTTACCCTAAATTTACACAAGTTAGGACCTTAAATTTGTTATATTTAGAAGTTCAAACATGATTTTTTGTGTTGATTCTTTAAAAGTTGATCTTCCATTATAAAGTTCTTTTCTCTGGGAGGTGATTCTCCCTAGGTTAAAGAATTTTAATTGGATTGTCACATTTATTTGAATTAACACCAAAATCTATTTCTAAACCTTCCTTTAACCCACATTTTAACAAATTAGGTTATGGAATTTGTCACATCTAGCAGTTTGAACTTGGTTTTTTGTGTTGATTCTTTTAAAATGGAGCTTCCAATAATATTTCCTTTTGGATGGGTGGTGATTCTCGCTAAATTAAAGGATGTGGTTTGGATTGTGACATTTATTTGAAATTACACAAAAATCTGTCTCTAATCTTTTAGTACAACTTTTCACAAGTTAGAACCTTAAACTTGTTACGTTTAGGAGTTTAAACGAGATTTTTGTGTTGATTTTTTAAAAGTTGATCTTCCATTATAAAGTCCTTTTCATTGGGAGGTGATTCTCCCTAGGTTAAAGAATTTTATTTGGATTGTGACATTTTTTTGAATTAACACTAAAATCTATTTCTAAACCTTGCTTTAAGTCCTATTTACACAAATTAGGTGATGGAACTTGTCACATTTAGGAGGTTAAACTTGATTTTTTTGTGTTGATTCTTTTAAAATGGAGCTTCCAATAAAATTTCCTTTTGGATGGGAGGTGATTCTCTCTAAATTATAGGATGTGATTTGGATTGTCATATTTATTTGAAATTACACAAAAATCTGTCTATAATCTTTTACCCCAAATTTACACAAGTTAAGACCTTAAATTTGTTATATTTAGGTGTTCAAACATGATTTTTTGTGTTGATTCTTTAAATGTTGATCTTCCATTATAAAGGTCTTTTCTTTGGGAGGTGATTCTCCTTATGTTAAAGGATTTTATTTGGATTGTGACATTTATTTGACTTAACACCAAAATCTATTTCTAAACCTTCCTTTAACCCGCATTTACACAAATTAGGTGATGGAACTTGTCACATCTAGCAGTTTAAACTTGATTTTTTGTGTTGATTCTTTTGAAATGGAGTTTCCATTATTATTTCCTTTTGGATGGGAGGTGATTCTCTTTAAATAAAAGGATGTGATTTGGATTGTGACATTTATGTGAAATAACACAAAAATCTGTCTTAAATCTTTTAGTACAACTTTACACAAATTAGGACCTTAAACTTGTTACAATTAGGAGTTTAAACATGTTTATTTTCTGTTGATTCTTTAAAAATTGTTCTTCCATTATAAAGTCCTTTTCACTGGGAGGTGATTCTCCCTTAGGTTAAAGGATTTTATTTGGATTATGACATTTATTTGAATTAACACCAAAATCTATTTCTAAACCTTCCTTTAACCCGCATTTACATAAAATAGGTGATAGGTTATGAAGCTTGTCACATTTAGGAGTTTCAACTTGATTTTTTGTGTTGATTCTTTTAAAATGAAGCTTCCAATAATATTTCCTTTTGGATGGGAGGTGATTCTCTCTAAATTAAAGGATGTGATTTGCATTGTAACATTTATTTGAAATAACACAAAAATTTGTCTCTAATCTTTTAATTTAATTTTTTAGACAAATTAGGACCTTAAACTTGTTACATTTATGAGTTTAAACATGATATTTTGTGTTGATTCTTTAAAAGTTGATCTTCCATTTTAAAATCCTTCTCACTAGGAGGTGATTCTCCCTAGGATAAGGGATTTTATTTGGATTGTGAGATTTCTTTTAATTAACACCAAAATCTATTTCTAAACCTTCCTTTAACCCACATTTACACAAATTAGGTGATGGAACTTGTCTCATCTAGGAGTTTATACTTGATTCTTTTAAAATGGAGCTTCCATTATCATTTCTTTTTTTGTGGGAGGTGATTCTCTCTAAATTAAAGATGTGATTTGGATTGTGATATTTATTTGAAATAACACGAAAATCTGTCTTTAATCGTTCAACCCAAATTTACACTAATTAGGACCTTAAACTTGTTACATTTAGTAGTTTAAACATGATTTTTTGTGTTGATTCTTTAAAAGATGATCTTCCATTCTAAAGTCCTTCTCACTGGGAGGTGATTCTCCCTAGGTTAAAGGATTTTATTTGGATTGTGACATTTATTGGAATTAACACCAAAATCTATTTCGAAGCCTTCCTTTATCTTACATTTACACAAATTAGGTGGTGGAACTTATCTAAGAGTTTAAACTCGATTTTTTGTGTTGATTATTTTAAATGGAGCTTCCATTATTATTTCTTTTTGGATGGGAGGTGATTCTCTAAAAATTAAAGGATGTGATTTGGATTGTGACATTTATTTGAAATAACACAAAAGTCTATCTCTAATCTTTTAGCCCAAATTTACACAAATTATGACCTTACACTTCTTACATTTAGGATTTTAAACCTGATTTTTCGTATTGATTCTTTAAAAATTGATCTTCCATTGTAAAGTCCTTTTCATTGGGAGGTGATTCTCCCTAGGTTAAAGGATTTTATTTGGATTATGACATTAATTTGAATTAACACCAAAATATATTTCAAAACTTTACTTTAACCCACATTACACAAATTAGGTGATGGAAAAGGATAAGTCACAGTAGTAGTTCCTAGCTTAGCCAGAGCTCCAAGAAAAAATATCTAAGGACATAAGGTACTATTAGTTTGAGGATTTAGAAATAACTAAAATTAACGAAAATATGACGTGAATAAGACATGGCTTATACAACATAAACTGTATAGAAGGATTGCTCACCTGAGATCAGAAACATCCAGTTAGTTCATTATCATGAAAGAGATTCACTTTGAACCTACCATGATCAACATTGGTAATAAACCTTTCAAGAAGCCCCAAATTCCAGCTTCACCATACACTTCTTGAATATGTAATTATGTATTTTGTTACTACACATCCAAAAGGACTTCTTGGAGTATGAATCTCAAAACGAAGGATACTCCGACGATCAAGTTAGAGAGAGTTCGGTGTGAAAGTAAGAGAATTCAGAGTAAGAGAAGTAGCTAACCTTTAACTGTAGATTCGAAGAGGTATTTATAGAGTAATAGATCGTGGATGGAGCCATGGAGGCGCTCGACGTGCTCAGACCCACGTTCTCTGAAAGTGAAGAAAGTGGGAGTCTGAGAAAAGTGGAATGAGATAATAGTGGGAAAATGAACTATTCTTGGCAACAGCTCGTCCAACGTGGGAGAGAGAGAGGCTTCGACAAGGTCAAGGTCCGCCAGATCGTGGGAGGGAGGCGAGCATTGACTAAGTCCACGAGTACAATGGACTTGGAGTGGTGAATGCGACAAATAGTGAGTTATCATATATATTAAAAGTTTTATTTTATCATGAACTCTTTCTGATCCGTGAACCACCACCATTTGTGAAATTGCACCACATTACTATGGCTGAGAGGATCTAAACTAGGGATCCCCATCCCCACCAATCATTGTCCTCCCCATCCCCGTCTCTGATCCCCACCTTGGGGATGGATTTTCCCCCATCCCCATTCCCCGACTCCCCACAGTCCCCACTGGGATCCCCACAGTATAATTTTTTTTAATGGAAAACTAGGAATGCATTGAATTAAATGAAGAATCCAACAATAAACATAGATTGAAGGCAATCTGGAGGGGACTCATTCCAAACAAACAATTATTATCGAATCCTCAATAAATAAAAATAATATGGACTCACACTCTTGGTACACCCCTTATCAAAACAAGTGAGGGTGTGCGGCTGTGAGGGTAATTAAAGTTTTTTTTTTTACTGGTGCTATTAGGGTAAACTGAATGAGTGAATGATAGATTTTGGAATATTATATATATATATATATATATTTAATTCAGGGCCGGGGACTCCGCGGGACAAGGAGTATACTCCTCGTTCCCATTCCCAAATTACACTCGAGGAAAAATTTCCCCAACTCTACAGGGAATTTTTCCCCGTATTTAGGGATCCTCGCAGGGCGGTACCCGCAGGGATCCCCATTTATAAGGAAAATTGCCATCTCTAATCTAACACCATTTTTTCTGTAATGGATTTTGCTTTATTCAAGCTTTTTTAATGCAATTTTATTCTATAATAATAAAAAAAATCTCAACTTTTAGCCATCGTTTATTTGAATCCCGAATTTATTGGCTTGTCCCTGAATTTAGCTTCCACCACTTTCCTTTTTGTGTTTTTCCCTCTTCCGGTTAAAAAAAATAAAAAATCACTTTGAGCTTCAGTGGAAGTGCAATTTTAATGTTTCAATCCAACTCTATTCTTTTTTTTTTTAAAAAAAAATTAATCCTTTAAATTTCTTAAAAGTTTTACTTTCTGATAAAAAATATATAATTATAATTATATTCAATAATTAAGATAATAAACAAAACTTTGGACAAAGTTAAGTATGAAAATTGTAAAAAGAAAAAAACATTGAAAAAGAATGGGAGGATTAGATTATCTAAAATGCGGAGAACGATTTTCACGTTTTGTCTGGATTC
The DNA here is from genome assembly GCA_003254925.1 of Chamaecrista fasciculata. Lineage (NCBI taxonomy): Eukaryota > Viridiplantae > Streptophyta > Magnoliopsida > Fabales > Fabaceae > Chamaecrista > Chamaecrista fasciculata. The sequence continues at coordinate 57,031 of QANZ01014059.1, forward strand.
TATAGCTCACACGCGTTGCGACACTAATAGCTTAAATCCTTATATTATAATTTTAATTTCCCTCCTTCCCTTTCATTTCTGATTTTCTATTTTTATTTGTTTGTTTGTTTTTCTTTGCATTTCGTGCTCGAAACTAGAGTGAAAGGGACAAGCTTATTCTTGCGACAATGGAAGAAAATCGTTCATCTTTCCCTGACGAAGCAAATGCCGTTTCCTCTGTTACTCACAACAACGACCATGGATGGCAGAAGGTTACCTACGCAAAGCGACAGAAGAAGACCAAGAACAACAACTCGCAAGCGAATGCTAATGTCGCCGCCGTGAACGGTGGTTCAGACAACGTTTTCCGGTCGATCGAAAGGCAATCGCAGGAACGGCGCCGGCGAATTCGCGAAGTACGCAGAGCCGCCGATGCTGGCATTGAGGATATTCCGTTCGTATCGAAACAACGATCTGATTATGAGGATGAGGATGAAGATGATGATGATGGTGACGTGGACGCCGCCGCGGCGAAGAATGGGAAGGCGGAGGATGCGAAGAAGGCGAAACCAAAGAAGGTGAAGAAGCCGAAGGTGACTGTCGCAGAAGCGGCTTCGAAAATTGACGCGGCTGATCTAGAGGGTTTTCTTGCTGATATATCGGTAGGTTTTGAAATGTGCCTGATTTTGTTATGTTTTTCGCTCGGATTTTGATCTGTTGGTATGTGTTTTTACCTTTAGGCATCCTACGACAAGCAACAGGACATTCAGTTGATGCGATTTGCAGATTATTTTGGACGTGCATTTTCTGCAGTGAGCTCTAATCAATTTCCTTGGATGAAGTTGTTTAGGGAGCCACCGGTGGCTAAGATAGTTGATGTGAGTGTTACTCTTCTTATTCTTCATTATTAATTTATAAGCATATTTATTATAGTAATTCTGATGGACAATCCTGTTTGTTTACAATCACAAACATCTAAATCTAAGGTAATGAGAAATTGTGTTGCCATGTGAATAATGCTAAGATGATGTATGTTCATACAATATTGGATAATTGTCTCTCATCAGGCAAAACGTTCATTATGAGTTATCTGAGATTCTGTTCAGTTTCTTGATTTTCTCCTGGGAAGCTAATTAGTGAATGCACCTTTCCCCAGATTCCTGTCTCTCACATTTCTGATACTATATACAAGACATCGGTTGACTGGATCAGCCAACGTTCTCCTGAGGCATTAAGTTCCTTTGTGCTGTGGTGTTTAGACAGCATTCTTGTAGACTTAGCTAGCCAGCAACCTGTAGCCAAGGGCTCCAAAAAGGGTATACAGCGACCCACCTCAAAATCTCAGGTTATGCGATACCAAAAAGTCTGCTTTTTCCTGTGATAAGGGTTTTTATTTCTGAGCTAGATATCATGTTTGACTTTATTAATTTATCATAACTAGAAATGTAAGGACTAACAAGAGTATCTGTTAAACTAGAAATTGTAATTCATATGTAACATTCAATAGCGTTACAATTTTAAAGTTAAAATTTAACCAAGATCTATAGATGGGGGAATTGGTTGAAGGAATTGATATCTAGCTGTAGTGAGATCATAGAGGCTGGTTGGCGTTCGCAATGACAGTTGATGAGGAATTATGAAGTATTGTTGTTTCAGATGAGAAAAGCATGTTAGACTATTTTTCTTGATTTATGGGCTGAGCTTGGGTAAAGTATGGAAACAATATTGGCTCAATGATATGAGACTCATGAAGCAGAAAAGGAGATCTAATTGTTTGTGCTTCATGAAGTTGGGAGTTTAGCCAAGTATGAGTTGAGGGTTTTTCCTGATTTAAACATTTAAACTCATTTGAATTTACGAATAGCCGTTGTTGTGTTGCACCTGATCTTAGTAAGTAGTTGTACATAGACATTTATAATAAGGGAAGTGAACATGGTAGTTTGTCAACTTGGCTAGTAAGTGGAAGCTTGTGTTTCTTACCAATTTGATCATGATGCTTTGGTGCATTTAGATTTAGACAGTAAGATTTAGATGATTTCTTATCCTCATCAGTTTGCATAACTTCTAATTGGATCATACAGGTTTTGTAAATTTCTGTTTTCATAAATTTGGTTTTCTCTTCTCTTCCCCATTTTCCTCTAATCTTTAAAAATGGATTGACATCACTTGCAGGTTGCAATATTCGTTGTTTTAGCAATGGCATTGCGCCGAAAGCCTGATGTCCTAGTTACTGTATTATCCTCATTGAGGGAAAATTTGAAGTATCAAGGGCAAGAGAAACTTCCAGTAATTGTTTGGATGATAGCTCAGGTAAGTCTAGATGCCAAAACAATTTAGAGTACTTACGAAACACAAGGAAAAAAAGAAAAGAAAAATCTCTGCAATTTCTGCAATAGGATAACTGTTTCCCTTTTTGGTTCCTTTTTTCTGTTAATGCTGATTAATCAGGCATTTTTGTGTAGGCTTCAGTAGGAGATCTCTCTGTAGGTATGTATGCTTGGGCTCGCAACCTCCTACCGATAGTGATTAGTAAAAGTTGTAATCCACTATGCAGGGATTTGGTACTGCAGCTAGTGGAAAAGTATGTACATAGATATTTTCTTAATTATTCTTTCTCACCATAGTATTTTTCATCAGCATTGTAATCTTTTTTTTTTGGTGGCAGAATTGTGTCTACTCCAAAAGCCCGGTCTATTCTAGTAAACAGTGCAGTAAGGAAAGGGGAACGATTAATTCCACCTTCTTCGTTTGAAATATTGATGCGAGTTACTTTCCCTGTATCTTCAGCTAAAGTAAAGGTATTTCTGAGTTGTCAGTGGTATGATGCTCTCCAATGTATAACTGCTGAAAGTTTTTGAGACTCAATGTCAATGCGATGATTTGTGTAGGCTACAGAAAGATTTGAAGCCATATATCCCACTCTTAAAGAGGTGGCACTTGCTGGTTCCCCTGGAAGTAAAGCAATGAAGCAAAACTCGCACCAGATATTCAATTTCGCTATCAGAGCAGCAGGAGAAAGTATCAAAACTAAACCTTAAGTCTATGGTTTCCTTTGTGTTTACTATACTTGTTTTGATGAAATATTGAAGAAATAAATAAGTTTCAGAGGTTATCTTTAATCATTGTTGTATTTTCCAGGGAATCCTGAGTTGTCAAAGGAGGCAGCTTGTATATTCATATGGTGTTTGAGCCAGAGCACTGAATGTTACAAGCAATGGGTGAGCTATATATACTGTCCATAGCCATACCATTCTCTGTTCGTGCAAAGGTTTTGCATGCTTTTTTTTTTTAATGGAAATCATGAATTTCGAATTTGCTATTCTAAACATAATTGGTTATGCAATGTACAGGAAAAAGCTTATCAAGAGAATCTAGAAGGGAGCATTTCTGTCCTGAAAATTCTTTGCCAAGATTGGAAGGAACAGTCTGCAAAATTATCTCCTCATGAACCACTGAAGGAAACTCTAAAGCATCTTAAGCAAACGGTATATGCTTTCAACTAAAACTTTTTATTTATTTTGCGAGTTATATTGATCAGGAGGAATCATGAATGATTTTCAAAGTTCTCAATCTTTATATTTTTAGGTTCTTAGAACTTGGTGAATTTTGATGGACAACGATCCATTTAATGAGAAGGAAAATTATCATTTAATGATCGTTCCTTCTCCTGCCTTCTCTCGCCTTTAGCCCTTCTATTTTCAATGGATTCCTTCTCTTTCCTTTCCTTCCAGCTCATAAACATACCCTTGCAATCTTTGATATGCATAGATTGGATTGTTTTTAGGCTAAAATGCATAAACTCTCCTCCCGAACTTTTGTCACTATGCAAAAAACTCCTTAGAACTTTGGAAAGTGACAAAAGACTCTTTGAACTTCTATTTTATGAAAATAACTTCTCTTGTTAAAACTATTATTGAAAAAAATCAAGAAATTTTTAATTTTTTGTCTACTATTGATTTTAATTTTGGATGAATGTAAAATGCAACAATGACCATAATATCTGTAATTCTTACATAAATCTTTCTTGGGCGTAGAATGAGAAAGCGTTGGCTTCTGGGACAGATGGTGGTGAACAAGCACTGTTTATGGATGCAGATAGATACTGTAAGGTTATCTTAGGAAAGGTATCACGAAGCCATGCGTGCTGGACATGTATGACCTTCACAATCATTGCTTTGGCTGCGGGTGCTATTTTCTTGGAATCTTGGGATTTGAACAAACTCTCTGTAGCTTTCAGTAATCACAATGCTTATTGACAATTTCCTTTTGAGTTTCACAAATTTTGCCTTTGAAATTGACTTACCGTGCTGGCAAAATGTCAATGAGGTAGCTAACCCCTAACCTGTATTCTAACCATGTAAATTATAGTGAAGTCAACTGATCACTTATCAGTAATGACTTGAATATTACTTTTGTACTTCCACTTTATAAAGTGTACTCAATCAAATTAGCAATATAATGTTTATTTTTATATTATTAAACCATCAGCTATCTACTAACTTTTAACAGTCTATTTAGAGCTTTTTTCGGTTGATTTAAAATTGTCGAGATGACATTTAACAGTCTATTTAGACATTTGACATGTCATATAAGATGTTTAACGGCATGCTACAATGAATCAGAGAATAGAGAGATGACAAAAGGACCATATTGCAATGAGTCGGTATAGATTGAGGATTCGATTGTACAATACTGAAATATCAATGATCAAGTCAACAAAACCTGTGTAATTTAAGGATAAAATTATTAGTTTGCTCTCTTTTATTTGTTGTTTAAATTTAATATTCGAAGATCAACCCATAATAAATGTACATAAATTAAAAATAATCTTCAAGATCAACCCATATTGGTAAATTTTCTTTCTTATCAATGGCAAAACAAATTAGTAAGAGTTTTATGTTTTGAAAAAAAAATTAAGGGTCTAAAAGGTTTTAAAAACCATAATATTTCAAAATAATAATAAAAAAATAAAGTAAAAACAATATTAAAAATTAATGAGAAGGATTCTGGATATTCTTATCAATTTTCAATCACAAAAGTAAAACAAAAAGAAAAGAATAAGATTTTAATTAAGAAAAAAAGTTTTACCTTTTGTCTAAATAATGATTTATTTCGTGTACTTTACAGACAAACAACAAACAATAGGCTGTCCCTTACTTGGCACGTGGTCTTTAATATAAAATTTAGAATTTCTCTTTCTAGCTTTGTATTAACAAATGAGAAAATTCAAAGAAAAAAAATATCTTTTGTTATCTAGCATTATATAAAGTAGGAAAAGGCTTTAGATCCTCTGCAGTACTGCAGAGGGCCAATGATATTGTGCCATGTGTACAAGTTGTACACATGGCACAAAACTATTGGTTCTCTGCAAACTGCTTTGGTGCAGTACTGCAGAGAATCCTCTCCCGCAAACGGCAAGCCGCTCCTTACTAGCTTGGCACGCCGTTCCTAATATTTAATTTAGGGTTTCACTCTCTTGTGCTATATAAATGAGGCAAATAACAAATGACCCCTTACATTTAGCACGCCGCAGAATTTAGGGTTTCTTCCGTTTAGCTTTTGTCAACAATTTAGATATATTAGCGATGGAAGGGTGCGATGAAGATGAAAATGGCGATAAAGCGGACCAAGAAAAGATATGGGTAAATATGACATCTGCGTATCAAATCAATGATGTACCAAATGGTAAGTTCATATCTGATCATCGTTCGTGTTTCTTATTCAAATATTCCAACATAATTTTGTGTTTTTTTTTATATACTGAATCAAATCAATTAAGTTAATTAGAATGATTTTTAAAAACGAACAAAAAAATTGAATAACTAATTTGAATTTTTTTTGGAGTGCTCTTAGTTTATCATGTGTAAGATCTTAAGAAATAAGAAATTAAGATTAAGGATTTTAACTTTTATGTAATTAGCCTATTTCAATGAAAAAAGTATTTGATTTGTATATAGGATCTGAACTCTGAACTTGTACTTTATTTTTATAGATACACTAGCCTCTATTTGCATAATGTATAAATATTGTTTCGTATATTAATGTTAAATTCTGAAGCTTTGGTCTTATGTGTAACTTGTTATTCATATTTCTTTGTTGTCTTATTGAAGAAAGAAGGCAAAAAAGAAGGCAAAGGAAAAGACATATTGGATATTCTTAACTGCGCCTTCTGTATGCAACTTCCGGAGAGGCATGTGATGGTAAATTTCACTTCTCTGATACTATTACTACTTGAACAATGAACAGTCAATATTTATGTGTTCTGTTTCTTTCTTCGGCTATATATATATATATATTTATGTTTACAGTTTAAACCCTCTATATTTTTCAATCTTCTATTAGATTTGGGAGTTGCTTTGTATAATTTTCGAAAGAACCATTAATAATTATCATATGTTGTTTGTTGTATCCTATATATTCTGTAGATCGAATCCATGTGGCTACAATGTCTGCCTGAAATGCTTCGAGAACATGGGTTGGTCATGGAAAAGCACATGTGCAAACAAATTAAGTGTCATGGACCTATTCCTCCCAAGATGGCAAAACTGCTGAAAGTAATCCTTTGGTGGACGATTCAACAGTAAAAGACACTTACTACAACTTCAAAATGCTTCCTTTGGTGGACCCAAAAGTTCAAACTTTGGGATTTCAATTTGTTTATATATATATATATATGCTACAGAGGAAAAAGAATGAGGCTGACAACCTATGTATCTAGCGATTGTGAATAGAATGAGCAATCTTAAATTCTAGATTTACTTAATTTATCATCAACTGTTTTTCTCAGTGAGGTTTATTTTATATTATTGTATTCCAACATATTCTCTTAATATTTATAAGGCTTAATTTAATTGAGCTTGGATCCCCTGCAGTGAGTTACTCACTGCAAGGCCCTGCAGTGTGAGAGAAGGGAGGGTCAATTAAGTGAAACGCAGGGTTTCACTTATGAATTTTCATCCTCCTCTCTCTCCTCTTCTCTCACACTGCAGGCCCTGCAGTGAGTTATCCACTGCAGGGGATCCACTGGCAATTTAATTACACTTTTGGTCTCTTTAGGGATGAATTTCAATGTTGCTCGTTATGTTTGTTTTTGTTAAAATTTATCCTCCATATTTTCATAATTTTTTACAAGCTGTTTAAAACGATTGAATGTTGTTGCACATCTCTTTTAAAATTTGAATGCGACAAGTCTAAAGTTACGAGATGCTCTCAATGATTCTTTTCTCTGTTCGGTTGGAGTTATAAATAAAAAAGATCAAATCGAGTCCGACAGTGAGTTTGAGACAACCAATTGAAAATTATGAAAATATATATGAAGGATCGATTTTGTTATAAGAAAAAACTATAAAGGGCCATATTGAAATTCATTCCAAACAGGTTGGACCAAAAATGTAATTAAAACTATTTACAATTTATTTCTTTTATTACGATTGTTTAGACATCCCAAGGGAATGAATTCTCTTAAGGGTGGCAAACTCAACCCATAACTCATTAACTCAACCAACCCCAACGATAAAATTAACCAACTCAACCCAACTCATTTATTTAACGAGTCAAGATAGGTTGGGTAAAAAGTTAACCACTAAAATTTGGGTGGAGTTTGACCCAACCCAACCCAAATTTGTGTCAAAACTATGTCGTTTTATGGAGGGTGTGAATGTGAGTTTCATAAATTTTTCCAAAAATTACAAAATGTCATAAATAATTTCAAAATTTACAAAACATGCCTGAATTATAAAATTTGAGGACTAAAATGAAAATTATAAAAAAATTTTGAGTCAAAATGTAATTTTGAAAAATATTGGAAAAAGGATAAAATTATAGATTAATCCTAAATCTGGAAAATGAATGCATTTTAGTCCTACAAACCTATGCGTTCAATGGTGGAAGATAAACTTCACAAATTATTGCAAAAATTACAAAATGTCCCCAAACAATTTCAAAATTTGCAAAAATGTCTTTGGATCATGGAAATTAGAGCTCAGAAGCTTTCCTGTTACTGTCTCATCTCAT
>QANZ01014070.1:0-12028 GCA_003254925.1 Chamaecrista fasciculata
GACTGATCTATTAACTGAGATGAAAGAAGTAAAGATACAGCCAAGTGTTTTAACCTTCGGGATTCTTATCAATCATTTGTGCAAGTCTCGAAGGATTGACGATGCACTAGTCGTGTTAGAGAAAATGAGAGGTAAAGGAGAGAGTAGTAGTGGGATGGAAGTTGAACCTAATGTGGTCATATTTAATACTTTGATTGTTGGGCTTTGTAAACTTGGGAGGCAAGAAGAGGGGTTGAGGTTGTTGGAAGAGATGAAAAATCATGATGAACATAGGCCAGATACCATTACATATAACTGCTTGATTGATGGTTTTTGCAAAGCAGGAAATCTCGATAAAGCATGTGAGCTATTTGATGAGATGAACATGGGAGGAGTACAGCCAGATGTGGTCACATTTACTACTTTGATTGTTGGGCTTTGTAAAGTTGGGAGGCAAGAAGATGGGTTGAGGTTGTTGGAAGAGATGAAAAATCATGATGAACATAGGCCAGATACCATTACATATAACTGCTTGATTGATGGTTTTTGTAGAGCAGGAAATCTCGAAAAAGCACGTGAGCTATATGATGGGATGAACAAGGAAGGAGTACACCCAAATGTGGTCACATTTACTACTTTGATTTTTGGGCTTCGTAAAGTTGGGAGGCTAGAAGAGGGGTTGAGGTTGTTGGAAGAAATGAAGAATCACGATAAACTTCGGCCGAATACCGTTACATATAACTGCTTGATTGATGGTTTATGCAAAGCAAGAAATCTCGAGAAAGCACATGAGCTATTTGATGAGATGAACAAGGAAGGAGTACAGCCAAATGTGGTCACATTTACTGCTTTGATTTTTGGGCTTTGTAAAGTTGGTAGACAAGAAGAGGGGTTGAGGTTGTTGGAAGAGATGAAAAATCATGATAAACTTCGGCCGGATACCGTTACATATAACTGCTTGATTGATGGTTTTTGCAAAGCAGGAAATCTCGATAAAGCATGTGAACTATTTGATGAGATGAACATGGGAGGAGTACAGCCAAATGTGGTCACATTTACTACTTTGATTGTTGGGCTTTGTAAAGTTGGTAGGCAAGAAGAGGGGTTGAGGTTGTTGGAAGAAATGAAGAATCACGATGAACTTCGGCCGGATACCGTTACATATACTTGCTTGATTGATGGTTTTTGTAAAGCAGAAAATCTCGAAAAAGCATATGAGCTATTTGGTGAGATGAACAAGGAAGGAGTACAGCCAAATGTGGTCACATTTACTACTTTGATTTTTGGGCTTTGTAAAGTTGGGAGGCAAGAAGAGGGGTTGAGGTTTTTGGAAGAGATGAAAAATCACGATGAACTTTGGCCGAATACCATTACATATAGCTGCTTGATTGATGGTTTTTGCAAAGTAGGAAATCTCGATAAAGCACATGAGCTATTTGATGAGATGAACAAGAGAGGTGTACAGCCAGATACTGTCACAGTCAATGCACTACTTGATGGTATGTGCAAACATGGCAAGATTGGTAGTGCCGTTGATTTTTTCAATGAGATGCAAAAGAAAGGCATAAAAGGGGATGTTGTGACATATTCAGTGCTAATATCTGCCTATTGTAGTGTGAACAATATGGATAAAGCCATCCAATATTTCAACATAATGTTGAAGTCTGGAGTGTCTCCAGACGCCATCGTTTTCTACAATTTGATATCTGGTTTGAGCTTTGCTGGGAGGATGGATGATGCGAGCTATTTCGTGTCAAAGTTGAAACAGGCTGGTTTTGGTCTTAATTTATAATGCTATAATTTACTGATAAATGGATTCTGCAAGAATAATAAGTTGGAAAAAGTAGAGGAAATGCTAGCGGAAATGGAATAAGTTGGAGTTAAGCCTGATGCTGTCACTCACGACTAGACCTGCTCATGGGCCCGGGTACCTGGACCCAAGCCCATAAGACAATATCCACTAATTAATAAAAGACACTTGGGCTTAAAATAAACCTACCCATTAAAATACCCAAATTGATTGGGTAGCCCAATCAATACCCAAAGACTACTTGAGACTACCCATCCAACTTAGTCCCTAATTNTACTGTCAATTTTACATTATATGTTATTAGACACAAATTCTGTCATTAATATTTGATTAAAATAAAAGCAAAATATAAAATTGACTAAAATGTAAAACATTAAAAATGAAATTATTTGCCAAAAAAATAATTACAAATCTGGCTAAAGATTCTGGAGCAAATGTTTGTAGATGCTCTCCGAACTGCATAAAGTTAATTAAGTCAATCAGCACATTACATGATAAGTGCATAAAGTTAATTAAGTCAATCAGCACATCACATTATGTAAATTGTAAAACATGAAGAGAAAAATCATATAAAAGTCCTTTCACTGCTACATAGCAGGAGTCAAAAATTGAATAACCAAAATCTCTACAAAATTATTAACTTGATTCTTCAAAGCAAAAGCCGTAGGTGAAACCAAAGATGAGTAGCGGGTTCTTTTATTTTTTTCAAAAAAAAAATAGTTAAGTGAATAGTGGCTTCTTGCCTTTATGTCACTGTGTCGAATATGTGTCCGTGTCCAGCACCCATATGATACATGTTTATAAGTTTCAGAATATAAAATCAATTTTTTATGACTTTAATATGACAAATAATAAAAAATAATATGAATAGATATTGTAATTTTTAAAGTTTATAAAAAATTATGGATTTTTAATTATTTATATATATAAATATATTTTATGTCGTGTCATCTAATTTTAAGAATTTGATGTGTCGATGCGTATATGTCTGTGTCATGTCCCGAGTCTGAGTCCGTGTCAGTGTCTATCCTTCACAGCTAGATACTATAGATTGGTCAATGCATAATGAAGTTATTATTGTTCTTTTTGATGAATCCCCTAACAGAGGATGAGGAGGTTCCAAATGATTCAGACAATTAAAAGGGGTTACAGCATATTCTACGATTATGGTATATTGCACAACTTGATGCAATTAATTCTATTGCATTAGTAGTAAAACCTTGATTCATTTTGAAGTAAGTTATGTCAAGCTTGGGGCTAATGGAAAGGTTCAGTTAACTTGTACTTCATCAGAAAACAGAAAAAGGACAGCTGAAAATTGATTTTTGTTGACTATTTTTGAAGATTCTCTGCATCATGGAAATCTTAAGGCATATGAAATTGCTTTTGATGAAAGAAACAAGATGAACAGTTTCAGGAAGATCTGCAACTTCTTAGAAGGCTGAAGATTGGTGATCCTGTCTCCTTTCAAACTTCAAAAGATAGAATTTTTGAAGAACCTTGAGTGAGTATTTTCTTTAAGAAGTTTCCAAAATTTCCATATGATCTTAGAAGTGATTTGTTGTTCTCCGTTTCATTGAGTAAAACCTCAAATGAGCTTACGTTTCACTCATCATCTACACAATGGCACGATGAAAATGATGAATACAAGTTCTTCAATCACATATTTGGGAATCTGTTGAGTCCCCATAAGTTTACTCGTTATTTACATTATAGCTCCATGCTCAAACTCAGCACTTGATCTTTTTAATTTATCCTTTTTCATTAATTCTTACTTATTATTAAAGAAAGGAGAAATTTATTGAGGCATGTGAGATTAGTCTGCTTTGAGCATTGCATATGAATCTTTTAAATTTCCACTCTGAGTTTCTTATTGAGTTAATTAATCTTTTTTATTTTAATTTTTTTTTCCTTTTTGTCTCCCATTGTGGAGAATCTCTTGTCTCTAGGTTAACCTTTGTGTAATCGGTTCTTTTCTAATCTATGCATTCTTTTTTCATTTTAAAAGAAAATCTTAAATAACATTAGCTACATCATTAAATCTGATTTCCACTATCTCATTCCCTATTAGTGATGTAACTTGTTTCTTGCTGATTGCAGGGATTATTGTTTTCCTATCACTTATTATGCTAAGTGGCGTTTATACTAAATAAGATTGCTTGTTTTACGTGTGTTAAATTTCAAACCATATTTTTCCAAGGCTCTGGCTAAACTTTACTAGCAAGGCTTTCCAATTTTTTCACCACTCTATGTCCGTTTGTATCTTTAATGTTGCTTGAGTTTGAGGCTGAATTTCATCATATATTATTTTGCAGAGGTTTTGTTTCTTGTTTAAAACTTTCTTTATAGACGGTCCCGATAATCCGCAAAGAAGTTACTAACAATGTAATGGAAGCTTTAGATCATTCACCTTCTGTTGTCATCTTTGATGATCTTGATAGCATAATTTCTACCTCTGACTCAGAAGGATAATCTCATTTATGCATGAATTTCATTGCCATTGTTTTATTGTTCTTATAGTCATCAAATTTTGGGAATTACTCATTTGAATGAATTTTAGAAGAGGTTTGGCATGACTATTAATTGTAGAAGTTTAGTGTTTACAGTAAAAAGTGAAATGTTGTTGGGAAAGTTTATAGAAAGCAAACTGCAAACATCCATTCGTTAAAAATTATGTATGATCAACTTACAAGTTTCCGAATGTCAATGTCACACAAAGGGTCTGGATAGATGTAGGCAAGTAGGTCCTTTTTTATGCAACAAGGTTAAATTAGATGTCAGAATCCAACAATATGAGAAGCATAATTTCATGTTTCATTTTCTAAGTATAGAAATAATTAATCAAGAGAAAGTGGAAGGTTGTAGTTTTGTGACATCTTTAATAGTTTGGAAAACAGAGAAATTAAGAGGAATGGAAGAGAGATGAGAGTAAGAGTGATGGTTATGATGTTTATGATCTAGAAATTCCACTTATTTTTAGACCTATACTTAGACAGCTAATATTTCTTAGGCTTTTCTGGTGTAAAAATTAGTGAATGTTGGCTTTCTTCTTATATGTTACCCTATGGTTCTGTTTGTTATGAACACCCCTGGGTCCGTTTGGTAGTAGAGTAGGTATGTAAAGGAAAGAGTTTTACAAGGGAAAGATTGTGAGGGAAAGGAAAAGTAGTTGAGGGAATGTAAAGTAGGTAAAGATTGAAAGTGTTTGGTATAAAAAGGTAGGGGAGGGAAAGTAAAATAGNTTCTGTTTGTTATGAACACCCCTGTGTATGTTGCAACTTGCAATGTGTAGAAAAAAAACAGCAAAAGGCTCATGGGATTTTTTTTGTAATTTAGTATTAATTTGCATTTTCAGCCATCTAAATTATTTACAATATATTTATATGAAGAAAAACATCAAATTCAAGTTTGAGAAATAGTTTAAATACATTTGTTTCCAGTTAATCTTCTGTTTGAAGCTTGGCAGTTCAACAACCCAGATAACCAACATTTACTAATGATGGTGTAAATTTTAGATATGAGCATCTATTGTTTTCTGAAATGTTCAGTATCACTGATGATGAAGCAGGATTGAAGGAGTTTTTGTTACTTCTCAGCAGTAAAATTGAAACAAATTTTATTTATCTAAAGAATTGTGATTGTTTAGTAATTAGTATTATAATCTGTTTGTAGTAATTATGTTGGTGCAATTAATTTAGGGTGCGTTTGGCTTAAAAATATAAAGTCATTATAATCCCATTACAATTTCATTATCCCCATTTTCATTACATAACTTAAGCTACAGTGCTATTTGGGTGTTTGTTTTTCAATTATAAAGTCATTACAAAAATTACCCTTCATTACAAACTCATTCCATTACATATTTTATACCCAATTACTAACATACCCTTACTGAAATACCTATAATTACCTATACTACAATAATAATAAAAAACTACCTGATGGGTTTTTTGGAAATTTCATACAGTCAGTGGCATTTTGGTAATTTTCCTTAAAATCAGACCCCCAAAAGCCTGCTTTCTTCATCGTCCTTCTTCTCTCCTTCTCTCCTCCTTCTCTCCTTCTTCTCTCCTCCGACCTCTCCTTCTTCTGCGCGTGGGTTTGGTTTTCGTTCTCACCGGGTGTGCGACGTTCGGTTTTCGTTCTCAATCGTGTGTGCAAGCAAAATTGGCCAACGAACGCAATCGTGGTGAAAGAATATTGTTGTGCGAATCAGACATTTTTAGGAGACAAGAATTGATAGTGAAGCACTTCAACATCCATTTCTGTAAATCTGAAATGTAATCAACCTACGACAGAAATTTGAAGAATGGGAGATGACCATGGGACAAGAGGAACAACTTAAAATTCCTAATAAAACAAAATCACAGCTACACTCTGTTTCTGCAGAGTTTAATGCATGTTTCCATTTCTGTAAATCTGAAATGTAATCAACCTACGACAGAAATTTGAAGAATGAGAGATGACCATGGGACAAGAGGAACAACTTAAAATTCCTAATAAAACAAAATCACAGCTACACTCTGTTTCTGCAGAGCCAACATTCTAATAAAACCAACCCTAAAAGCTTCAAAATCCAAGGACAGATATATTGCAGATACACTATCATCAATGATGCTTAATTGTTCAATCATATGGATGGCGAGAAAGATCAAATTCATGAATCTTCTAAGGATAAAATTATATTTTACTCCCTAGATATTAAAATTACACTTTTAATCCTTGATTTTTTTTACAACCATCAACGACCTAACCACGAAACGAAATTGATATATATATATAGAATCATCCCATCTCTACACACACAAACATATATATATATAACGAAACGAAATTTTAGATACTGTCGAAGGCATACATCTTCTAAGACAAATACAAAACACAGACAAATTCATAGATTTCCTTCCATAAAATTGTATTGACAAATAAGTTACCTGAAAAGACGACACCGACGACCACCAGCTAACCACGACCGATCTTCGACTGCGGTGGCTTCGTACAGGGCCGCGATGCGATAGGAGAGGATTTGGGGAAGAAGAGAGCGGCTTCGTACAGGTCTGTCGAATATGATATACGAAAGGAAGAGGGTGTTGGCCAAAAAACAAAAAAAGTGGAAGGAAGAGTGTGGATGGTGGGATGTGCGTGAAGGATATCAACGGCCAATGTTACGCAAAGACAAAGGGTTTTCATTAATATATAACTTTTGGTCCCACATTTTTGTCATGGATAACATTTTGGTCCTTCAATTTATTTTTTGGAGGAAAGTTTGCAATATAGAAACCCAATCGTTGATGAATGCAATTTTTTACGGCTCAAGAGATATATTTCATTTTCGTAAGGACCGATTCCTTCAATTTATATAAAATCATAGACCAAATTGTAGGTTTTTAAAAATTTTCATGTTATTTACATTTTGGTCCTTTCATTTCATTACATAATACTACTCTAACCTCCATTACAAAAACTCACATCTAGCACAAATTTCGAGACAATTTCATTACCATTTCATTTCATAACCACCACAACCAAAAAGTCAACATATTATTTTTTTTCTATCTATTTTCATTATCAATTATCAATTCTACCCCTATACAATTTAAAAAAACCCATACAATTATTTCAACCAACCACAATCATTACATACCCATTCCCATAATTTCACATCCAATTTTTTTTCATTACATCTCAAACTTATCCAAACACCATTTTCATTACATTTTCATTACATAATTTTCTCATTACCATTTCATTACATAATTTTCTCATTTCATTACATACTTCTCACCCAAACACACCCTTAGGCTACTGTTAGAAGATTCTTTCTCATTTAGGACAGTTGTTTTTGAAAATTCTAGACGTTGGATTACTACCTGTTCCTGTTTTTTTTCGGTAAAAGTTCCTGATTTTTTTAGTCCCAAAAGTATTTTTGTCTTTCCATTTTTTTATAGTGCTACATTGTCGAATGAGTTAAAAATTAAATGTTACTCCCTCCGTTTCTGAATATCTGCTTTTCTGGAGAACTTTTTTTATTCTAAAATATCTGATGTTTTATAACTTCAAGAGAGCATTAATTATTCTTTTACCATTCTATCCCTATTAAATATAGTAGAGTCATAAATAAATAAACATTTTCCTAGTAATTTAATAGGGATAGTTTAGTCTTTTTACCTCATTTTTCTCTTCATTGTAGGTGAGCTAATCATTTCCTTGGTCTGTGTGTTTTTACCTGAAACATCAGATATATAGGAACGAAGGGAGTAATAAGAAATTAAAAATAATTAAATAAATAAATTGATGAGGCTCCTAAAATATAGGTCAAAATTTTAAATTGGTAACTTTCAAGATTAGACATCATTTGCTAATAAAATCATCACATTTGTATTTGAAATAAAAGAGATATAACCAACTTTGCTTATCTGATCATGAAACGAGTTAGATATAATTGCATTTTTCATGATCAAATTGAGAAATTATGAAATTATGTAGGATCAATTTGAAACAAATAAAGTATAAGGGACCACTTTGATATCCACCCCATTCAGAGGGGCCAATTTGAGGTTTTGGCCTGAAGTATATATATTCACATTTTGCGTGATTTCTCTAGTGTTTCCACTTTCGAGATTCGCAATGTCAAGTTCGAAGCTTGCAAACAATACGAGATCCTTTCCCTTGAAAAGATCGATTGAGCATAATGCTTCCAGCTTCAAGACAAATTAATCTTCTCCGCCGCCATCTCCTAACACCCACGCTTTGTCGCCGCCGTCGTCAGAACTCCACCGCCGCCCAGTGTGATTCGCCGCCGTCACCGTCGCCGGAAGGTGAGTCCCTCCTAAACCAAGCTTTAAAACTTTTACAATCCCCTGAAAACGACTGGAACTCCGATCAGCTTCGCAACCTTCTATTTTCTAACGAATTCTCTCTTCCCCACGTCCTCGAAATCACCCTCAGTTTGGGCTCATCTTCGAGGGCTCTCAATTTTCTCGAATACGTTAAATCAAATGCACCATCCGAACAGAACCATTATCCCTCTTTCGTCTTCTATGGCGTTCTCAAGCTTCTCATTCGAGAACCCATTTCGAAAACCAGGGTTCTCGAGCTTTATAACATTGTCAAAGAGCGACGCGTCCCGCTCACTACAGATTCGGCTACCCTTCTGATTCAAATCTTACAAAAGGCTGAAATGACTGTTGAATTGTTTCTTTTTTTCAATGATCTTGAACCGTCTTTGAAGAGTACTGGAGTTTTCAATACGTTTGTTATGGGATTACTACGATTGGGGCGTACGGACGATGCACTCAAGGTGCTCGATGAAATGCTTAAGCCAAACGCGGAGTCTCCTCCTAACGATGTCACGGGAGATATTGTTTTTACTGAGTTTTTGAAGATAAAAAGCTCTGGAAGAAGCATCACAGAGGAGGAAATTGGTGGGTTGGTTCGCAATTTAAGCAAATGTCGTGTTTTCCCTTACACTTATAAACTCACACAAATGATTGACAAGCTGTGCAAGAAAGGAAAGACTAATCTTGCTTGGGATTTGTTACATCATTTGATGAGATTAGGTGTTGCTGTTTCTGCTGCTCCATGTAATGCACTCTTAACAGGGTTGAGAAAGGATGGAGATAAGAAGAGGATGAATAATCTTTTAGATGAGATGAAAGAATTACAGATACAGCCTAATTTTGTAACCTTCAAGATTCTTATCAGTCATTTGTGCAAGTCTCGAAGGATTGACGATGCACTACTTGTGTTAGAGAAAATGAGAGGTAATGGAGAGAGTAGGGGGATGAAAGTTGAACCTGATGTGGCCATATTCAATACTTTGATTGTAGGGCTTTGTAAAGTGGGGAGGCAAGAAGAGGGGTTGAGGTTGTTGGAAGATATTAAAAATCACAATGAACATGGCCTGAATACCATTACATATACCTGCTTGATTGGTGCTTTTTGCAAAGCAGGAAATCTCGATAAAGCACATGAGATATTTGATGAGATGAACAAGGAAGGAGTACAGCCAGATGTGGTCACGTTTAATACTTTGATTGATGGTTTTTGCAAAGCAGGAAATCTCGATAAAGCACATGAGATATTTGATGAGATGAACAAGGAAGGAGTACAGCCAGATGTGGTCACATTTAATACTTTGATTGGTGGTTTTTGCAAAGCAGGAAATCTCGATAAAGCACATGAGATGTTTGATGAGATGAACAAGGAAGGAGTACAGCCAAATATGGTCACATTTAATACTTTGATTGGTGGTTTTTGCAAAGCAGGAAATCTCGATAAAGCACATGAGATGTTTGATGAGATGAACAAGGAAGGAGTACAGCCAAATGTGGTCACATTTAATACTTTGATTGGTGGTTTTTGCAAAGCAGGAAATCTCGATAAAGCACATGAGATGTTTGATGAGATGAACAAGGAAGGAGTACAGCCAAATGTGGTCACATTGAATACTTTGATTGGTGGTTTTTGCAAAGCAGGAAATCTCGATAAAGCACATGAGCTATTTGATGTGATGAACAAGGAAGGAGTACAGCCGGATGTGGTCACAATCAATGCACTGCTTGATGGTATGTGCAAACATGGGAGGATCGGTAGCGCCATTGATTTTTTCAATGAGATGCAAAAGAAAGGCATAAAAGGGGATGTTGTTACATATTCAGTGTTAATATCTGCCTATTGTAGTGTAAATAAGTTGGAAAAAGTAGAGGAAATGCTATCGGAAATGGAACAAATTGGAGTTAAACCTGACGCTGTCACTTACAACACTCTTATTTCATTCTTTGCCAAAGCTGGGGATTTTGGAACTGTTAGTAATATCATCAGTAAGATGATTGAGGAGTGTATTGAGACCTGTGTTGTCACTTATGGGGCAGTAATACACGGTTATTGCTTACACGGAAAAGTCGATGAAGCCATGAAAATATTCCGTGAAATGAATTCTACAAAGAAGGTTCTTCCCGACACTATTATATACAATATCTTAGTAGAGGCTCTGTGCCAGAATGATGAAGTAGAAAGCGCTGTTTCTTTGCTGGATGACATGAAAGTGAAGGGTATAAAGCCTAATACAATCACATACAATGCTATCTTCAAAGGGCTTCAGAATAAGAGAATGATAGACAAAGCTTTTGAATTTATGGACAGAATGGTTGAAGATGCTTGCAAGCCTGACCATGTTACAATGGAGATTCTAACTAAATGGCTTGATGGAGTTGGTGAAATGGAGAAGTTGAAAAATTTTATCAATGGATACAAGGTTTCCTGTTGTTGAGTATAAAGTTCCTAAATTCAAGGTTTGGATTATATGAAGTTACTTGATAATTTAAGTATACTCAAATGAGAAGCAGTAAAGCGTCACATTCATACAATTCTTTCTTCCAAAACATGATTCTTTACGAGTATAATAAACAAATGGTAAAATAAATAAAACTTAACAATAAATCATAGTTGTTTCAATCTAATTATTTCGACTTTCGAGGGAATCTTTACTATAAATTATCGTCATCTCATGATATATTGAGATCCCCTCTATTACTTTAACATTTTCAAACATTTATATTGCTATAGGTAAATTTAGAAGGTTAAATAATTATTTTGGTCTTCAAAGATGTTAGTTTTTTTTTTGTTTTCAAATTATGGAATCAGTTTCATATTTTTCTTTCGTTTTGACCCTCAAACTTTGGGGTTAGTTTCATTTTGTTCTTCAAACTATTTTTTTTATTTTAGTCTTCAAATTTTCATATTTGTTTCCCGTTGGTTTTCAAATTTTTATTTTTTATTTTGTTTTAGTTCTCAAATTTTCATATTTGCTGTATTTTGGTCCTTAAATTTATAATAAGTGATTTGAAAAATAAAAACAAAAAAAAATCCACTCTTTAAAAGAAAAATCTATTATAAATTCATCTTCAATTTGAAACAGGGAAAGTGATTTTATTTCAGTGACGAATTTTCTTGTCATACATAAAATATTCTTTAATATATACAAAAGATTCTTTTATTATATTTTTTTGTTAATAATTACTTTTTACTATCTAATTATTATTACACATCAAAACTTAAAACTAATGATGGTTATATTGTTAATAATAATGCTAAAATATTTTTTAATAAAATTATTTATAAATTGGGATTTTTTACATATATAGTATGAGAAGTTTAAGAAAGTAATTACTTTTTTATATTTTATGAAATTTTTTACCCAATAATTAAAATTTGAAAAGTTCTACACATCTGACTCTA
>QANZ01014070.1:12625-26333 GCA_003254925.1 Chamaecrista fasciculata
ACGCTTTAGCACCTGGTGCAACGGCCCCTGGTGCAACAACAAGCACCAGTTTGACTTGGGGAGGTGGTGATTTAGTGGCAGTGGGCGGCAAAGTAGCTCTGTTACCTATTCCATTAGGAACTGCGGATTTTTTGGTCCATCATATTCATGCATTTACGATTCATGTGACGGTATTGATACTCCTAAAAGGTGTTCTATTTGCTCGTAGCTCACGATTAATACCGGATAAAGCAAATCTTGGTTTTTGTTTCCCTTGTGATGGACCTGGCAGAGGGGGGACATGCCAAGTATCTGCTTGGGATCATGTCTTCTTAGGGCTATTCTGGATGTACAATGCAATTTCGGTAGTAATATTCCATTTCAATTGGAAAATGCAATCAGATGTTTGGGGTAGTATAAGTGATCAAGGGGTGGTAACTCATATCACGGGAGGACCACAGTCTCGTGACCGTGTGGTCACATCACTGACACACGCCGAAGCGTGTGTCAGTCTACAGTTTTTTTAAAAAAAAAATTATAAAAAAGATGGGTGCCACTTCGGAATTTTTTTTGGTTGATGTGGCTCCTTTGTTTTTGTATTATAAAAATAAAAAAATCGGAAGAGATTATCATATTTCTACAATTCAATTAAATGCGAAATCTAGAAATATATTTTTTGTGGTGGTAGAAGATGTTTTTTGTTATAATCTGTTTCCGTTTCCGTTTTGATTATAATCTGTTTTGATTATAATCATAATAAACATGTTCGTTTACGTTTTTTTCCTGATTCAATTATAATCATGATTTTTAAATAATCAAACACACTCAATTACACTTATACCCCTATACATAAACCTATAATTACCTATACTCTAATACATTCAATCCCCAATCACAAAGGGCAAAATAGTCATTTACTTTAAAATTGGGTCAGTTTGTAAATATCCATTTTTGTGTTTGGGCTAGTTTGTAATTATTCATTTTTGTGTTGGGATAAATTGTTATTTTGCCAAAATAATTTATTATTGAAATTAATAATCTCTCAAAAGCCATCGTCAGAACTCCAACGCCGTCCAATGTGATTCGCTGCCGTCACCGTCGCCGGAAGGTGAGACTCCAATCCCCTAAAAACGACTGGAACTCCGATCATCTTCGCAACCTTCTATTTTCTAACGAATTCTCTGTTCCCCACGTCCTCGGAATCACGCTCAGTTTGGGATCATCTTCGAGGGCTCTCAATTTTGTCGAATACGTTAAATCAAATGCACCATCCGAACAGAACCATTATCCCTCTTTCGTCTTCTATGGCGTTCTCAAGCTTCTCATTCGAGAACCCATTTCGAAAACCAGGGTTCTCGAGCTTTATAACATAGTCAAAGAGCGACGCGTCCCGCTCACTACAGATTCGGCTACCCTTCTGATTCAAATCCTAGAAAAGGCTGAAATGGTTGATGAATTGTTTCTTCTTTTCAATGATCTTGAACCATCTTTGAAGAGTACTGGAGTTTTCAATTCGTTGGTTATGGGATTACTACGATTGGGGCGTACGGACGATGCACTCAAGGTGCTCGATGAAATGCTTAAGCCAAACGCGGAGTCTCCTCCTAACGATGTCACGGGAGATATTGTTTTTACTGAGTTTTTGAAGATAAAGAGCTCTGGAAGAAGCATCACAGAGGAGGAAATTGGTGGGTTGGTTCGCAATTTAAGCAAATGTCGAGTTTTCCCTGACACTTATAAACTCACACAAATGATTGACAAGCTGTGTAAGAAAGGAAAGACTAATCTCGCTTGGGACTTGTTACATCATTTGATGAGATTAGGTGTTGCTGTTTCTGCTGCTCCATGTAATGCACTCTTAACAGGGTTGAGAAAGGATGGAGATAAGAAGAGGATGAATGATCTTTTAGATGAGATGAAAGAATTACAGATACAGCCTAATTTTGTAACCTTCAAGATTCTTATCAGTCATTTGTGCAAGTCTAGAAGGATTGACGATGCACTACTTGTGTTAGAGAAAATGAGAGGTAATGGAGAGAGTAGTGGGATGAAAGTTGAACCTGATGTGGCCATATTCAATACTTTGATTGATGGTCTTTGTAGAGTTGGGAGGCAAGAAGAGGGGTTGAGGTTGTTGGAAGAGATGAAAAATCACAATCAACATAGACCAAATACCTATACATATAACTGCTTGATTAATGCTTTTTGCAAAGCAGGAAATCTCAATAAAGCACATGAGCTATTTGATGACATGAACAAGGAACGAGTACAGCCAGATGTGGTCACATTCAATTCACTCTTGGGAAAAGACCGAAATGAGAAGAGGATGGATGATCTTTTAACTGAGATGAAAGAATTGAAGATACAGCCTAATGTTGTAACCTACGGGATTTATATCAATCATTTGTGCAAGTCTCGAAGGTTTGATGATGCACTAGACGTGTTTGAGAAAATGAGAGGTAAAGGAGAGAGTAGTGAGATGAAAGTTGAACCTAATGTGGTCATATTTAATACTTTGATTATTGGGCTTTGTAGAGTTGGGAGGCTAGAGGAGGGGTTGAGTTTGTTCGAAGAGATGAAAAATCACCATGATTATAGGCCGAATAACATTACATATAACTCCTTGATTGTTGGTTTTTGCAAAGCAGGGAATCTTGATAAAGCGCATGAGCTATTTGATGAGATGAACAGGGAAGGAGTACAGCCAGATGTGGTCACAGTCTGTGCACTGCTTGATGGTATGTGCAAACATGGGAGGATCGGTATTGCTGCTGATTTTTTCAATGATATGCAAAGGAAAGGCATAAAAGGAAATGCTGTTACATATTCAGTTCTAATCTCAGCTTACTGCAGAGTGAACAATATCGATAAAGCCATGCATTATTTTAACATGATGTTGAGCTCTCGAGTCTCTCCAGACTTCACTGTTTTCTATAGTTTGATATCTGGTTTGAGCATTAAAGGGAGGATGGATGAAGCGAGCTATGTCGTGTCAAAGTTGAAACAGGCCGGGTTTGGTCTTAATTTACATTGCTATAATTTTCTGATAAATGGATTCTGCAAGAAGAATAAGTTGGAAAAAGTAGAGGAATTGCTAGCGGAAATGCAACAAGTTGGAGTTAAGCCTGATGCTATCACTTACAACGCACTTGTTTCCTTCTTTGCCAAAACTGGAGATTTTGAAACTGCTACTAAGATCATCAGAAAGATGATTGAGGAGGGTTTCGAGCCTTGTGTTATCACTTATGGGGCAGTAATACACGGTTATTGCTTACGCGGAAAAGTCGATGATGCCATGAAAATATTGGACAAAATGAATTCTACAAAGAACGTTCATCCCGACACTATTATATACAGCATCTTAATAGAGGCTCTGTGCAAGAATGATGAAGTAGAAAGAGCTTTTTCTTTGCTGGATGACATGAAAGTGAAGGGGATCAAGCCTAATACAATCACATACAATTCTATCTTCAAATGGCTTCAGAATAAGAGAATGATAGACAAAGCTTTTGAATTTATGGACAGAATGGTTGAAGATGCTTGCAAGCCAGATGATGTTACTATGAGGATTCTAACTGGATGGCTTGATGAAGTTGGTGAAACGGAAAAGTTGAAAAATTTTGTCAAAGGATACAAGGTTTCCTGTTGTTGAGTATAAAAGTTCCTAAATTCGAGGTTTTGATCATATCAAGTTACTGTTTCTTTTATGTCAGAACCTTATAAAGTTACTTGATAATTTAATTATATTCAAAGAAGAAGCAGTTAAGCGTCACCTTCATACAATTTTTTCTTCCAAAACTCTATTTTCTTTAAGAGTATAATAAACAAATGGTAAAATAAATAAGGCCAAAGTCTCAAATTGGTCCCATATATATGGGATAGATTACAAATTGGTCTCTTATCTTTCATTTATTTTAAATTGGTTCTATATGTTTTCATGATGTTTTAAATTTGTCCCATAAATATTGATTGTGATTATATCTCTCTCATTTTAAGTTTAAATGCAACGAATTCAAAGTTACAAGTTTTTTTTTTTTACGAGTACTTTGGAATTATCAACAAATGAAGTCAAATCGAGACTTAAAAGTGAATAACTCATTTCATGGTCAAACAAGTAAAGTTAGTCATATCTCTTTTATTTCAAATTCGAATATGATGAGTTTGGAACTATGTGTTAACTCTTAAAGAGTTCTTTCTCTATTCAATTAAAATCACTAGCACATGAGGTCAAATCGTGTCTTTAAAATAGATTTGCTACCAATTTGAAACATGATAGAAACAAGTAGGATTAATCTGAAATAAATAAAAAATAAGGGACTAATTTAAAATCTACCACATACATAAGGGACCAATTTGAGACTTTCGCTAATAAATAAAAGTTACAAATAAATCTTAGTTGTTTGAATCTAATTATGTCGTCGGAATCTTTCTTATAAATTCTCGTTATCTCATGAGATATTAGCTAGGTTTCCCTCTATTAATTTAACATTTACAAACATAGTTGTCAAATCGAAATTTAAATCGTGAATCGTTGAGTAAAAATTGTAAATTGTAAATCGAATCGAATCGTAGGATTCAGGAACATACTCAATAATAGTCTGAAGTATGTTATATCAATGATAAAAAATTATATAATTCTCTCACATAAAGTCAAAAATGACAAATCATAATAAAAAAGAACTCAAAAGTCATAGTTCATAGCTCATGACTAGCAAAACAAAGCTTAAATTAATTATGTCCTAGTTATATTTATCTAGACTAGTGAAATTTCTGTGCATCGCACGCATTATATTATTTCATCTAATTTAAATATAATTTATTTATATTTTTAATATTTTTATATATTCATTGTGCAGTGTTAGACAAGTAATGTGGATTTGTAATACTAATTTATGTATATTATAGTTTTTATACTCAAAATATTGTTAATAAAATAATTATATATATCTTGAGACCTAATTAAATCCATTGTAAGAGTTAAGTGCTTGTTTGGGAGCCCTATAATCCCAATCTCATCTCATTCAAATCATCTCATCTTAGAATTGGATGAACAGTCATGGTTAGGTGTTTTTTGGAACCTCCATCTCATCTCATCTCATCTCATCCACATCATCATCTCATTCATAACATCATCTCATTTTCTCTTATTGAGGAATGATAGAAAATTACTGAAATAGGCATAAAATAAGACAATCTCAGATATTGTATTTTCTTCAGTTTTCGGTTATTCTGAGTTTGGATATGTTCTATATATGTGGACAGTGGTTCTATCTATATTTTTTTGTCAAATTAAAGGACTCCTAAATCTAATAACGGTAATGTATTGAATGGAGAAAATACAAAATGGTCCCCGTGTATGTACATGATGGAAAAATATAGGGTTAAAGGGTCAATTTAGTCCTAAATGTATGCCTTAATATTCATTTTGGTCCATTATATTTCAAAATATTCAAATTGCTCCTAAATATTTGCAAAATGTTTCATTTTGGTCCCAACTATTGAATATGGCTTGTTTAGAGCTACGTATTGTTCCCGAAGAATACTTTCTCTATCTGGTCGGGACCAAAACGAAACATTTTTTCAGTATTTAGGACCAAAATGAATCATTTTGCCAACATTTAGGACCAATATGAACATTTTGAAACATAATGGACCAAATGAATATTAGGCATACATTTTGGATCAAAATGAACCATTGACCAAACATTTTTGTGTTGTTTTGTTATTTGCATTATGGTCCTCAAACTATTCTTTGTCATTTTTTTTCGTTGGATTTCACAAATAGATCTGATTATTGATGATTGGGATTTCGTGTAAGCCCCAAGTTATCATTTACACATGTTAGGGATCGATTAATAGGGCTGGTACAAATTTATGGACCAAATTGTCTTCTTAAAAATAATTCCAATATTATTTTCATTTTGGCCCATCATCTCATCCACTTGGATTGACCTCTAACCCTTCATCCAAAATTTTCTCATCCTCACGCTTTCCAATAGCATATCACACTTTCCAATATCATCTCATCTCAATATTATTCCAATCAAAACACAACCAAACACCTATCATCTCATTTCACTATTTCTTACCATTTATACCCCTATACAAATTAAAAAAATCCATAAACCTATTTTAACCAACCACAATCATTACATACCCTTTTATATAATTTCACACTCTATTTCACATCATTTTTTCTAAAATCACCCAAACACCAATACATCATTTCATCTCATCCTATTACAACATAATCTCATCTCATTCAATAAAATTGACTTGGATTGAAATGTTCAGGCTTCCAAACAGGCCCTAAATTAGAAAAACTTATTTGGAGGATATATATAATTTCTCTCTTAGTGCTCTGTGTTTTTTCTTTGTTAAAGATTGATATATATTAAAAATTTCGATGCATTTCATTTTATTTTTCTTTTTTATCATTGTATATCACCTTTGTAAAGGGACTTAAGGCATTCATTTAAATTTGAATTTGGTTAGAGTCGTCAAAGTGGGCCAACTCGGCTCACACGGGTTGGCCCACCACGGGTTGCGGGTTATACAGGTTGGCTCACCCGAGCTAGAATATGTGGTGATCTAGGATTTCGCCAACTTGGCTCACCAGCTTGGTGAGCCGGGTTGGCTCACGTAACCCACTAAATTTTTTTTTTTGCATCATACTTCAAAGTATATTTTATTTTTGCAATCTGTCATTTTTTGTTGTACATAATACATTATAATTTATATATTATAAAACTATAATTTTCTGTACATAATACATTGTAATTTGTACATAATACATTGTAAAACAATATATATATATACTGATGATTGTGATTTGTGAATTCAGAATGTGATACTACTAAAGTAATAAGTAAATAAGTAATAATGAATTGAATTTTATAATTGAAAGTTATAAAAAATGAGTGTGAAATGTGAAATTGAGTGAGTGTGAGTAAGTAAATTTGTTATGTTTATTTTAAAATTTTATAATTTTTTTATATGGTGGGTTGGTGAGCTAACCCACCAACTCACCAGGTTAGCTCACCATAGGCCGCGGGCCAGGTGAGCCAGCTCACGCGGGTTAAAATTGTTGGTGAGCCAAGATTACTTTAACCCGGCTCACCATTTATACGGGTTAAACGGGTCCAACCCGCGAGTTAGAACCCGTTTTGACGGCTATATTGGTGAATGTTTGATCAAAGAATGTGGAATCCATCCAATATATGCTTTAGAGTAGTACAATGATTTTTTTCACCAATATGTTGTTAATTGCACTGATCAAGTTTCTGTTTAGTTGCTAGTGATGATCCTTACTATTGTTAATTGTTTTTGTAAATAGCTTGATTTTTCAATAGAAACACATAAACATGCAATTAAAAAGAATATAAGATCATATAACTTGAGATCTTAGATCTTAAGATCATAAATACATAGAATTGTGATAGGACTGTGATCAAAATCGTGAGATCTAGCAAGTTTCTAGCAACCAATTTTTTATTTATTTTTATTTAGGAACTAATTAAAATGCTATTTATTAGATGCAATCAATTATTATTTGGAAAGAAAAATACAAATAAAGCAATAATTTGAGAGGATGGTGACTCTTTGTCTTTTGTCATTGTCCATCATTGTTTATTATTCATTCATATCCATCACCACTTGAGTCACTTTATAATATGTTTTGAAATTCAAAACTTCCATACTCTTTCTTTTTTATTATTTTTCAAGTACTACATCACTTGACATTATTTAGTTTTTAAAGTTTAACAATTTAGTTATAAGGTTAACAATGTTTATTAAGTTTTCAAGTACTATAAGGTTAACAATTTAATTACTGTCAAATAATTTGCTAAGATACTTAATTAATATATCTTTTAAAATACACAATTGTTTTTTACAGACCAGAAAAATGTACCATCTTATAATAATCGATTTAATTTATTTTGTGCCTCTCTTTGATTATTTGTAAGATCTCAATCTTAGTAATCTTATAAATAATAATATGAATAAATTAAACGGTAAGTTACACATAAGGTCTTTGTGTTTTGGCCCATTTATAGAAAGAGTCCATGTGGCTTAAAAAGTGGCAAATAAGGACTTGTGGTTTGCTTCATTAACAAAAAGGGTCCTGAGGTATATTTTCGTCTAAAATTTGACGAAAATCTTGGCTAAAATACTATTTTAAGACCATAACTATTAATTTTATGCTTTTGACTTCCTATTTGTATGCGAAAATGACTTTGAGACAAAAAAAAAAAAAGAAAAGTTTCATAGTAATAAATGAAATTTCACCCTTCAAGTTTAAATACACAAGAAGGGTGAAATTCTATACAAATAGGGAGTCAAACGCATAAAAATTAATAGTTAGGGTCTTAAAATATAATTTTAGCCAATATTTTCGTCAAATTTTGGACAGAAATATAGCTCAGGATCCTTTTTGTTAACGGAGCAAACGACATACCCTTATTTGCCAATTTTTAAATCACAAGTACCTTTTTCTGTAAATGAACCAAACCACAAAGAACTTATGTGTAATTTATCCTAAATTAAAACATCAACAACATTAAGATGTATAATATTTTAACTATAATAAAATATGGTCTTAGGGTTTATTAGTTTAATTACTAACTTACTATAGCTTTTTTCTACAAATTGATTATATGTGCATCACATACTAAGCAAGAATATGTATCGCAAAGACATATTCTGTTATTTTATGATATTAATTAATGTATTATCTTTATACTTTATATTCAATTTTAATTCAATCTATATAATAAAGAACTCCACTATATAACGTCTAAGCTTATTTGTTTATTCTCCACATTAAAATTATCACAAAATTCAAATGAAACTATAATTGTTAGATCTTGAATTAAACTAATCAACTTTTTCAATGGTCATTGAAACCAACAAAAGGATGAGTAGATTTTTCTTTCATAAATATTTTTTTTATTAAAGATGAACATGATTTACAAAAATTGGAGGATGTACATTTCATTGGAATTGGGATATGTCTTAAAAAGGATGTCCCAGACCCAATTGAAGATCCTCTCATTAGCTAAAGAAAATAAACTTATAGCCTAAAATCTAAACAAAAAAAATAATATCATTGCATATTAAATTTTCCTCTGGCAAGCCCTGCTTGTTGCTATTAAAGGCTGCTCAGTACTTGCATCTAAGTAGATCAAACATCTTTCTTGTTCGTCATGCATTCTTGTCAATAAGAGTGAATATCCAATGTGTACCCCATCACCAAACATAAATTATGATGCATGGCATGGCAATGAATATGCAAAGGAAGGAAAATTTTTTGGTCAGACAAAAGCCAGATAAAGGCATAACGCACCATTACTAAAGTAAGCACAAAGGAAGGTCAACAAAAATTAATGATAACATAAAAATGCGAAGGAGGATAAAAGAACCTCCACATGCTTTAAGTAGTCAAGAACATCTTATTGCTGCATGTATTTCATACCTTCTTCAGCAGCATAAAATTCATAAGTGCATTCAAGGAATGTCTTCTCCAAGATTTCTGCATAAATTCCCAGAGAAGTAAACATCTTCAAAAGATTATTTGGAAGAGTTCTATCCACTGCTTCACAAAATCTGAAAAACCAGAAATAAACCTAATAATGTAAGCAACATAACATGTTGAAGATATCAGTGGCCTTATTCATAGTTTCATACATTGATGGATGAGCCAACTCATTTTCCTATATTAAAGAGAGAATTCAATTCCTGAACTCCCACAAAAGCAGGCAAGATATATTGTTATCAAAACAAGTATATGAGAATGTGGAACATGAGAAAAATAGATGAACACAAACAATTTACCAGAACTTCACTATAAAGAATATGGGAATACAATAATCTGATGAATGAATCAACTCTCAAGTCTTTCCTTCACAATTAGCTACTATTCTATTTATAGGCATTCCAAACCCTAGATCTCCAAAGATTACTTAACCTAAGCCCAATAGGCCCAAATACCTAATTCCTTAGCCACTAAGAATTCTATCCCAAAATATATGGTAACCAATTGAGATACAAGTCACATAAAAGATTACACAAGATATCCCAAATCTTAACAAATAAGATTATAATCTTTAAATATATGTATAATCTATTAATCTTGGCAAGAAGGCAAGTGATCCCTATATGCAGGCAAGACTCATTCGTTACTCTATCAAGAAGAATAAACTTAATTAAAGTAATAATTTCTCCCATAATATTAATTACTTACCAGGGAAGAATGTTGTCTTCAATCTTTTTGCTTTGTGAAATTTTGTCTTCAACCGTTTTGATTTGTAAATCTATTTGTTCTATGCAAGGATTCATGAAGATTCTTAAGATTTACACAAACTACAACAAAAAAAGCAATCAAAGACAAAAATTTGAAGACTAACCACCACTGTGAAAGTTATCAGCAATATCAATTCTCTAAAGTTTGTTGCTTCGACTGGTTCTCTTTCTTCCAATCATCGGTTTATTCTCCAATAATTAATTTAAAAACAGAAATTGAAAGCATCAAATAAAACAAGTGAAATCTTGGTGTTGTATCCAACCTAATAATGGCGAGCACCACCACCACCACCGTAATCACTGCCGCCTCGTTCACTGTGATGTTGCGGTCGTCTAGATCTTGACCGTACATGCCTTCGATCGCTTCCCTCATAGAACGCTCTAGATCTGCCAGCATCACGATCATCGATCATCTTCGATTCAATGAAGTTGTCGAACGATTGGCAGAAGAAAGTCTTGAAACGAGAAACGAAAGAGAAAAAAGTGAAAAACTGTAGAATTCTAGACGCAACAGGAATTGAGGCAAAAGAAGAGTATTATTGCAAATACACTCAGGAGGTAAACCTTGAAAGACGATAGTGGATATTGGTTTGTTTAATATTTGACATTTTGACTCATCACTAATTAAATGACTCATCATCAAAGTGGTGTGGAACACATCTATTTGTGAGGGATAACTAATTAAATGATGCAACGGTTCATCGTGAAACACATCTTATATTATATGGCTCCACCCCTTTCTGGTCGTCCACATCTTAAAACTATAGTACAAAATTAATAATAAGAGGAAAATTATTATTTGATCCCTTCTTTTTTACTGAGTTAATGATTTAGTCCCTCATTTATTTTACATACATATTTGCGTGCCCGTTAGAGCACGCAAAGCCTCTAGTATCTTATATTATATGGCTTCACCCCTTTCTGGTCGTCTATGTTTAAAACTAGTTTATGAAATTAAAAATAAGAGAAAATTTACTATTTGATCTCTCTTTCTTTACTAAGTTAACAATTTAGTCCCTTATTTATTTTACATACATATTTGCGTGCCCGTTAGGGCACGCAAAGCCCCTAATGATTGTGATATATCTCAAATATCAGTTTTTTTTAGCACTGATTCATCAAAGGGTAGATCAAGAGAGTTTTATTGAGGGTAATTTTGGGAACTAAAATTTGTAAGCAACCCAAAATTAATGTATAGTAGATAATAGAAAAGATTGAAATGATTCTTGTTTGTTTAATTTATGTATAATTGATTCATAATTTATTAAATGAAGTAATTGTTCATTATTAGACATATCTGTTGGCACGTAACTTTGTAAGATTTTAAAAGGTTGTGATTAACATCAGACATAATTATTTATTATTAGACATATATGTTGATAGAAATGTATGTTTTATTAAGGGTATTTTTACAAAATAAAAAGGAGATAATTGTTCATCATTGATCACCATTTTTCATAAGTCATTAATTATCTTTATTAGGGGTATTTTCGGAAATGAAAGTTGACACCAACCTACACTTTTAAGTAGTAAAGATTAAGATCACTACTATCACTAGCATTAGCACTGTTAAACGGGCCGGCCCGGCCCGGCCCGTTACGGGCCACGGGCTAAACGGGCCGGGCCGTTTAGGCCCGTTTTTAAACGGGCCAAATTTTTTAAACCCAAGCCCGCCCATTTAGCGGGCGGGCCGAGCCGGGCCGCGGGCCTAAACATTTTTACATGCAAATTTTCTTAAAAAATGTAAACGGGCCTAACCGCCCCGGCCCGTTACGGGCCACGGGCTAAACGGGCCGGGCCGTTTAGGCCCGTTTTTAAACGGGCCAAATTTTTTAAGCCCAAGCCCGCCCATTTAGCGGGCGGGCCGGGCCGGCCCGCGGGCCTAAGCCCGTTTTGACAGTGCTAACTAGCATCATCATTGTCTTCATCTAACATGACTATTCTATTATATTTGTTAGCATGATTCTAGGTATTATAGGAATAATTATACAGATTTGTTTTAGCTAATTGTAGATTTGTAGATGATTTGTCTAGCTTAATTATAAGAATGATTGTCTCAAGCACATACCCAATCAATTTTTTGCTTCAAATCTTTGTTTTTTCACTAATCGTCGGAATCGTTCGATTCACGATTCTGGCACGAATCGTACGATTCCAACTAGAATCGTACCGATTCAGGACATGAAATGATTCGGCCAAGAATACGTATCGTTTTGATGCCGAGTCGAATCGAATTGTAGGATTCTAACAACTATGTTTACAAATATCTATATTATTACATGTATATTTAAAATTTTAACATTTTAATTATCAATTTTTTTAGTACATGTAAATATAACATTTAAAAAACTATATAACTTATAACATTTTTTTAAGTATCAAAACTCGCTCAGTGGGGTTGGCACAAGTGGCTAAGGATCCGGACGAAAAACCTTTACCTCATTATAGGCAAGGGTTCGAATCCCCCTAAAGCCACTTAATTCCACTTGGTGGGCATCCTCTGTAAGGAGATCCCCTGGCGCCCAAGGGCTAGTTGAGTAGCTGTTCTGGGTAAAACTGCTTGCGGTTTAGGCTTGTGTAGTAATCCTTTGGGTTGAGCCTCTGTCGGCCTCTCCAACATGCCTTTGGCGCCCTGCCCGGTAGTTCTGGGTTGGTTGAAATAATTATATGGGTTTTTGAAAATTGTATAGGGGTAGAATTGGTAATTGATAATGAAATGAAATGAAGATAATGAAATGATGTTTTGACTTTTGGTTGTGGTTGTTATGAAATGAGATTGTAATGAAATTGTCTTGGAATTTGTGCTAAAGATGAATATTTGTAATGAAGGTTGGAGTTGCTTTATGTAATGAAATGAAAGGACCAAAATGTAAATAACATTGAAATTTTAAAAACCTTCTATTTGGTCTATGTTTTATATCAATTTAATGAATTGGTCCTTACGAAGTGAAATGTGTGTCTCAACTCATAAAAGATCGCATTCATCATCGATTGGGTCTCTCTCTTAAATTTAATGACCAAAAAATAAATTCAGGATCAGAATAGAATAATCTTTATAGATTCATGGACCAAATAATTTATCTTCAACTAACAACAAACTATTTTCATAATTTGATAAATAATTTCAACAGTATACCGTATATTAAAAAATAAGATAGTTATTTGAAAAAAAATATTTGAAAGATTACTATTTTTTAATTTTATTGTTAAATTTTTATACTACAAAAAGTATTACCCATATATATACTAGAGAATGGACCAAAATATATATTTTTTGGGGTATGAATTATATATTTTTTCTATTTTTTTTTCAATTGTTGCACTACAAAAAATATTACCCATATATATATTGGAGGAGAGACCAACATGTATATTTTTTGGGTATGAATTATATATTTTTTCTCATTACTGGTTTTGAAATTTGTTT
>QANZ01014070.1:26366-37717 GCA_003254925.1 Chamaecrista fasciculata
TATAATTTCAAGGACTAAAATATTTTTTATGTAAATTAATATAAATTATATACAATATAATATAATATATTTGTAAAATAATTTTTTTTATATTATTATATTATATATATATATATGCTTGAGTGTGTGGCATATATATATATATTATATAATATTATAGTATAATATGTATAAATATATTATAATTATAATATATATATCTTATATTATATGGCTCCACCCCTTTCTGGTCGTCCACATTTTAAAACTATAGTACAAAATTAATAATAAGAGGAAAATTATTATTTGATCTCTTCTTTTTTACTGAGTTAACGATTTAGTCCCTCATTTATTTTACATACATATTTGCGGGCCCGTTAGGGCACGCAAAGCCTCTAGTATATATATATGTGTATTTGTGAGATAGAAAGGTATGAGTAAGAAAAAAAAAGATATTAAGAAATAATGAATTGAGAGAAAAAGTTGTAAGTGTAATAAATGAGGGTATTGAAAATTACCATTTTTCCAAATAACTTTTTTATATTTATATTAGAGTGTAGGTAATTATAGGTATTTGAGTAGAGGTATGTTAGTAATTGGGTATGAAAAATGTAATGAAATAATGTTGTAATGAGATAATATTTTTGTAATGAGTTTGTAATTGGTAAACAAACAGCTGTGTTGCACTGTAGCTCAAGTTATGTATTGAAAATGGAGATAATGAATTTTACCAAACACACCCTTAATGTTTTTACTAAGTTAAGATTATTTTGAAAACTTATTGATGTCGTAGGGGTCAAAATAAAATTTTTCTTTAGTCATTTTTTAAAGTAATACATTTTGCATATCTTTTTATCATTAGATCAATCTAATGGGTGAAAATATGCCATATAACAATTACAATTTAAAACTACTTGTCTCAATTTTATTAGTTAATAAATAATGGCTATTGGCATGAGATGAAAAAAAAAAGTACACTTTGTATTATAGTCTATGGGTAATTTTACCTTGCAACTTGTTATATCATGCAACAAATGAAGTGACATAATCTATTGGTTTATGAAACTTTTTTTTTTATTATTTCCCACAATTAAAATAATTAAATAATGAAAATTATGTCACCTCACTTGTTTCACCATCATAGACTATATATATAGGTCAAAAACCTATTTTAGTCTCTAATGTTTACCCGAAGTTTTGTTTTGGTCCCTAATTTTTTTTTATTTTGTTGTGGTCCTTAATGCTTCCTAGAAACTTCATCATTAGTCCCTAACTATTAAGTATAGTCACATCTCTCTTGTTTTAAACCGGAATGCGATTAAATCCGATTTACGGGTTAAATTTGATGAATTCTTTCTTTATCTAGTTAGAGTCATTAGCAAATGAGGTCAAATCAAACCAAAAAATGAGTCACTTGTTTCATGAATTTGGTCATATCTCTCTTGATTCAAGTCTGAATGAACAAAATCGAAGTTACAAATTACTTGTGACGAATTCTTTATTTATCCAGTTGGGGTCGTTGGCAAACGAGGTCAAATAATACTCTGAAAACGAGTTTGATCAAAACATCAATATTAACTTTCAGAGTACTGTTTGACCTCATTTGTCAATGGTCTCAACTAGACCAAAAAAAGAACTCGTCAAAAGTAATTTGTAACTCTAACTTTGTTACATTCAGGCTTGAAACGAGAGAGATATGATCAAATCCATTAAATAAAAGACCCATATTGGAGCCCAATTTTATGTTCGATTTGACCTCGTTTATCAATCACTCTGATTAAGCAAAGACTGAACTCATCAAATTTAACACTTACTTTTCATTTAATCACATTCGAATTCAAAACGAGAGAGATATGACCTTATTCAATAGTTATGGACCAATTATGAAACTTTTAGGAAATATACAGGACCAAAACAAAATGAAAAAATTATTAGGAATCAAAATGAAACTTTAGGTAAACGTCAGGGACCAAAATAAATTCTTGACCTATATATATACTAGTATTTCCACTTTCGAGCTCTGCAATGTCGATCGAGTTCGAAGCTTGCCAATACTAAACCAGAGAGAGTACGTACGAGATAGTGCTCCTTAGTCTTCTTTTGTCTCTCTCTAAATCGCAGTATCCATTGAGCATAATGCTTCCAGCTTCAAGACAATCTAAGCTTCTCCGCTGCCATCTCCTAACACCCACGCTTTTTCGCCGCCATTGTCAGAACTCCACCGCCGCCCAGTGTGATTCGCCGCCGTCACCGTCGCCGGAAGGTGAGTCCCTCCTAAACCAAGCTTTAAAACTTGTACAATCCCCTGAAAACGACTGGAACTCCGATCAGCTTCGCAACCTTCTATTTTCTAACGAATTCTCTCTTCCCCACATCCTCGAAATCACGCTCAGTTTGGGCTCATCTTCGAGGGCTCTCAATTTTCTCGAATACGTTAAATCAAATGCACCATCCGAACAGAACCGTTATCCCTCTTTCGTCTTCTATGGCGTTCTCAAGCTTCTCATTCGAGAACCCATTTCGAAAACCAGGGTTCTCGAGCTTTATAACATTGTCAAAGAGCGACGCGTCCCTCTCACTACAAAATCGGCTATCCTTCTGATTCAAATCCTAGAAAAGGCTGAAATGGCTGATGAATTGTTTTTTCTTTTCAATGATCTTGAACCATCTTTGAAGAGTACTGGAATTTTCAATACGTCGGTTAATGTATTACTACGATTGGGGCGCACGGACGATGCACTCAAGGTACTCGATGAAATGCTTAAGCCAAACACCGAGTCTCCTCCTAACGATGTCACGGGAAATATTGTTTTTACTGAGTTTTTGAAGATAAAGAGCTGTGGAAGAAGCATCACAGAGGAGGAAATTGGTGGGTTGGTTCGCAAGTTAAGCAAATGTTGTGTTTTCCCTGACACTTACAAACTCACACAAATGATCAACAAGCTGTGTAGGAAAAAAAAGACTAATCTCGCTTGGGATTTATTACATGATTTGATGAAATTAGGTGTTTCAGTTTCTGCTACTTCATGTAATGCACTCTTAACAGGGTTGGGAAAGAATGGAGATGTGAAGAGGATGAACGATCTTTTAGCTGAGATGAAAGAAGTAAAGATACAGCCTAGTGTTGTAACCTTCGGGATTCTTATCAATCATTTGTGCAAGTCTCGAAAGATAGACGATGCACTAGACTTGTTAGAGAAAATGAGAGGTAAAGGAGAGAGTAGTGAGATGAAAGTTGAACCCGATGTGGTCATATTCAATAATTTGATTGATGGGCTTTGTAAAGTTGGGAGGCAAGATGAGGGGTTGAGTTTGTTGGAGGAGATGAAAAATCACAATAAGCATAGGCCGGATGCCATTACATATAACTGCTTGATTGATGGTTTTTGCAAAGCTGGCAATCTCGATAAAGCACATGAGCTACTTGATGAGATGAACAAGGAAGGAGTACAGACAAATGTGGTCACAATGAATGCACTGCTTGATGGTATGTGCAAACACGGGAGAATTGGTAGCGCCAATGATTTTTTCAGTGAGATGCAAAAGAAAGGCATAAAAGGAAATACTGTTACATATTCTGTGCTAATCTCAGCCTACTGTAGTGTAAACAATATCGATAAAGCCATGCATTATTTTGATATGATGTTGAGTTCTAGATGCTCTCCAGATCCCATGGTTTTCTATAGTTTGATATCTGGTTTGAGCATTGCTGGGAGGATGGACGATGCGAGCCATGTTGTGTCAAATCTTAAACAGGCTGGGTTCGGTCTTGATTTATATTGCTATAATGTACTGATAAGTGGATTTTGCAAGAAGAAGAAGTTTGAAAAAGTAAAGGAAATGCTAGAGGAAATGGAACAAGTTGGAGTTAAGCCTGATGCTGTCACTTACAATACTCTAATTTCCTTCCTTGGCAAAAGTGGAGATTTTGGAACTGCTAGTAAGATCATGAGAAAGATGATCGGGGACGGTCTTGAGCCCTCTGTTTTCACTTATGGGGCAGTCATACACGCATATTGTTTACACGGGAAAGTCGATGAAGCAATGAAAATATTTGGAAAAATGAATTCTACAAAGAAGGTTCCTCCCAACACCATTATATACAACATCTTAATAGGGGCTTTGTGCAAGACTAATGAAGTAGAAAGCTCTGTTTCTTTGTTGGATGAGATGAAAGTGAAGGGGGTAAAGCCTAATACAGTCACATACAATGCTATCTTCAAAGGGCTTCAGAATAAGAGAATGATAAACAAAGCTTTTGAACTTATGGACAGAATGGTTGAGGATGCTTGCAAGCCTGACTATGTGACCATGGAGATTCTAACTGAATGGTTTGATGCAGTTGGTCAATTGAAAAAGTTGAAAAGTTTTGTCAGGGGATTCGAGGTTTCCCGTAGTGGAGTCTAAAGTCCCTAAATTCAAGGTTTAGATATAAAGTCACTTGATAATTTATTCAGGTTTGGACCATAAAAAAAAAAAATTAGGTATACTGTAATTTCATCTGGGTTGTCTTGATAGCAGTTCTTTTATGTCTTATCCAGTTATCTTTCCCTCAAATTCTATGCTGTTAAGATGCTGCTGAGCGAGGATTAAATTTATGAACATATTCATTCCCCCGTAAGCTCCATAAAATTTTGTTTTGGTTTTATTACAGCATCAAATTCACTCAAATTCTTGTATTCTTTTCTCTGATACACGTAGTTATAGCTTCTGATTATCTTTCTTTGTTTTTTTTTTCTTTATTGGGATTTATATGCTTCAAATTGTGTTCTATTTTTCCATTGAGATAAGTTTGGGGAGTTGACACATTTAACAGTGATAGAGTAATCCTAGATCGCCCCCTAAGCAA
Organism: Chamaecrista fasciculata; assembly: GCA_003254925.1. Classification (NCBI taxonomy): domain Eukaryota; kingdom Viridiplantae; phylum Streptophyta; class Magnoliopsida; order Fabales; family Fabaceae; genus Chamaecrista; species Chamaecrista fasciculata. Next base: position 31,195 of record QANZ01014070.1, read on the forward strand.
TTGCTTGGGTTGTCCAGCATCATGATCTCTCTCTCTGCTGATGTGCTTTATGTTATCTAGACAGTTATAAGTATAACTGATGCTATATGAGAGTCTCTCCATGTGAGGTAATTTGTTCTTTAAACTCTTACTTGCATGGGCCCAATTTCACACTTTTATTGTTTCAATTGCTGTCAATTGCTGGAAATCTGGAAATGTCTTGTATTGAATGTCATTGGACAATTTTCCAAATGGTATGAAATTTGAAAAGTGGTATAAAATCTTAAAAAAATTGGTGGGCTGGCCCACCATTAGTGAGCCGGGTTGGAGATTTCTTAGCCCACTTAAAATTGAGCTTGTTCAGTCCGACCCGTTTAACTTGTAGCTCGTGATAAGTCTGGTTTAGCTCATATTGACCGCTCTAATCTGTGATTTAGATCCTTTTTGATTGTATAACAAGAGAGAAATAATGACCCTAATTTATTTAAATTATGGATTCTTTTTTTTTTCATGTATTCTATTTTTTTTTGGTATATTCTATTCCTTTTTACATATGATATATAAATAAAACAATATAACAATATTACGTTATATTAATGTGTTGTATAAAATAATCTAAATCTAATAACTACGTTAACTTTTATATATATAAGAAAATTGTATTATCTAATTCTTATAATTTACCCAATTTTTGAATTAAGACTTTATTCTCTAATTTCTTTTAAATTAATCATCATACTTTAATAACAACATTTAATTTCTATCAACTTAATCCGTTCTAACTTTTAAACTTTGTTAATTAAGCTAGGTGAAATTAATTATAACTTAATTTTTTGTGACGTTGTTATCACTGATACTCATCACCTCCCTACTCCTTAATAATATCCGGTACTTAACTTAATAGCATACATGATTGATGCTTTTTTATTTCCTTAATTCTTTGAGGATCAGCATTTGCATAGCTATAGGTCATAGGATTTTCAAGCAAAATAGTACATACATATAGAATTTGCAAACTGTGGCACAACATTAATAACTTGCAACATGATAAATGTGCATTCACCATCACCAACTCCAAATAATTGAGTCTTGAAATAAGAAGCAACGTGAACATTATGTATAAATGTGTTAGTGGAGTATAAAAAATGCTATGCTACTTGTATTTTTAAGGAACAAAATACTTATGAAATGCATATATAATTCTATGAGATTAGATAGAAAAAATGTGAGAACAAAGTTATGTCTATCTCTTTTGTGCGTAGATGATAAATCAACTATACACATCTGTGTACCACTATTCTTGATAATATCATTAAATAAATTGTGAGAAACGTGAATTATTTTAAAGAAAAAAAATTTTTGCACCTCAGTCCAAAGTCCAAACCACATGTTTTATAATAATAACAAATTTATTTTGTTTGGTGTTTATTTTTATTTTCAGATAATTGAACCAACAATATATATAATCAATTAATTTAATTTCTTAAGAAAGAATAACTGACAAAAACACAAAAACCAATAAAGGTTGGCCCAGTTGGTAAGGAGTCGATTTATAACCCACAAGATCGTGAGTTCGATTCTCACTGCCAATGTGAACTGAGGACCTTGTTGGTCGGCGATCTGTAAGCGCTCATAGAGTCTTAAGGCCTGCCCTGACCTTGGTGAGTCCCCGGGGCCCAACTCACCTAAATTTTCCTATAAAAAAAAAACACAAAAATTGCAATGTTGGAGAGCCCTTGCTTTCTTTTAAAGAGCTCATTCATCTATTTATTTTATTATTCTTTAAACTTTATAAAAATTATATGCATTAAAATTTCAGAAGATATCGTGCCAAAAAGAAATGAACAAAAAAAAAAGATACCATTTGATAAATAAATAAAATGAGTGCATGATATGAAATGGAATGGAACCTAATTCTAATTCCTTTCATCTCACTACCTAACCCATCCTTCCCTCCCTCGTGTCTGCAACCTATTTGTGATGAACAGTACTCATGGAATATAACTACCAACAATAATTATCAACTCATATGTATGTCATTATTAATCTTACCCAACAAAAGTCAACTCACATTTTTTTAAATACATTTATTAAAAAGTCAATTGCTAAATATCTGTTACACGTTGTTTTCTTTTCAAATTGACCAGTGACTGCTGTACTTATAAACAAGGTTGTGACCTCAATTGAGTATGTTTTGTTCATATAAACTTGTTCAAGGGACCTGCTATTCCAAAACAATATTATTCAACAAAATTTCTAAAGCTAATCAGTGGTAAAATCAGTTTGTTAAAAAAAATAGTGGGATCTTTTGGGCAAATGAAGTATATAGGGGTGTTCGTTGGACGATTTGAGCGGTTATTAACAAGATTTTTAACCGAATCGCTCACATCGGTTTTAATCAATATATTATGTTCTTCAGACTCAAAAAAAGAAATTGGTTGGAAGGATTAAAATGCATTTGCTTCCAAGATTTTAAAAAGATATAATGAGTAAATTGAATTTTTAAAAATTAGATTATCAAGCCAACTTTACTCAACTTTCTTAGACACACCATTTTGGCGAGAATACTAGGATGCTACCTACAAGATGTTGAGGTTATAGGTTGATGGTTATGACCCTTTACTATTTACAGGAAATTTTCTTAATCAAGTTAACAAATTTGATTTAGGGGAAATCCTTATAATATCAAATTAAGAAGCTTTATCATTAGATGACTTTTATTTTAAACTGCACAGTTTGATACACTATTTCTAATTTTCTATTCATATCTAAAGTTCTTTTAATTGAGTATCTAGATCTACATGATTAAGAACATGTAATAGTTAAAGAAACAAGTAAACAGCAGTAAACTCCTAAAAAGCATATATGTAAAAAATTTAACCCAAGTCTAAGAAACATAACTTTTTTTTTTCTTAACTTAACCAATGCCTAATAGTCATAAATTTCACTAAAATTAACAAAACATATAAATAAAAATGCCTAATCTATCCTTCACTACTGTACCCCCTAAAGTTGGGAAAAATCTTTCCTTCCCCTCCACAAACAAAGCATTGTTAGAGTATATAGAATCAAGATTCCCCCCAAAATGTTCTAAATTCTAATTCTCTCCCCCAAAAAATTCTTTTTTTTTTCCAAAAAAAAAAAGAAAATTATTATTCCTTTTCTCTATGTGCCACCAGCTGCACTAGAAGCATCATTAGCCACCCAAGTAGGGAATTCAATGCTAGCTGAAATTGGGTCGCCGAAGCATTCTCCGGCCATCGTCTCCGGCACCGGCGACCCAGTCAATTCATCCAAACCCTCGAAAAAATCGTCGGTCAGCTCCATATCCGACAACCCGAACCCGTTTTCCTCGTCGTCATCTTTGCTCCCCGACCTCGCCGTGCCCTGAGACGCGAGATCTTCTTCCACCGGGGAGGTCGCCGGAGATCCGTCGCCGGCGGGAGGCGTTAGCGGCTTCTGTCGGGTTGACCCGGCAAGAGAATTCCGATGGGTCGGAGCCGGATGGTTGTGTTCCGCCGTGTAAGTGACAATGAACATTGTCGGGTCGGATCTATTTCGCTCCACTTGTTTCCGGGCCAAACACACTTTGGAGCTACTACATCTATAATATCCCCTGTTTTCAAAACCCCACTTACTTAGAAAAAAACTTTAAATGAATCATTAATATAATAATCCTAGAATTTAACTCTCTTTTTTCTTCTTCACCATTGTTTGATTGAATCATTGAAGCTTGAAAATAGGAAAAAATCTTCTAGACCCACCTTAGGATATAAGTATATATTAAAACCCAAAAAAAAAAATTATTTTTTTGGCTAATTTTGTTTGAAAAATTAGTGAAACATTGAAAACCCACCTGGGATATGGTGAGCCTTTAATGGGTTTTTGCCCATATTTGCGCCATGCCCAAACATCTGAGCACACAGCTTCTGCAGGAACCTGACAAACTCTCTTTATCTGGTTCTTCCTGTAATAGAAAATCATGCCATTTTTAACTAATAAGACACACCCAAATTAATTAAGAAATTTCTTTCTTTTACTTCCAAAACATGATATTATTGCTCTTTTCAAGTAACAATTAATCAAATCATTTAAGGTGACTCGTACTAGTATACTCTGTTCTGTTCTGTTCTGTTCTTTTCAGCCTAAAAGGTAAGGTTATTGAAGAAAACCAAAAAGGGAAAACCCATTTTTTAGTCTGCGAATCTGTTTTAAAATTGCGATTTAGTACATAAATAACGAAAACGCGTTTTCCCCTAATTGTTTTTGACAAATATAAACTTAGTCTTAGGAATAATGTTTTAAAAATTAAATAATTAGGGAACAAAAAAAATATATTTTTAGTATTCAAGGACTAAATCGCAATTTTGACTATACCTGAAAAATAGGTTGGTTTACTTTACTAAAAAAGAAAAGGAAATTTACCTTCTTTTGGATCTTGGGGTGGTGAGAGAAGCAGGATGATGAGAGTGCTTATTGGTAGGAAGATGCTGCTGCTGCCTCTGGTGTATGTGAGTAGTCTGAGTTGATTTGGGAGCAGAGGAAGAAGAACAAGACAAGGAAGAAGAGGAAGAAGATGATGATGAAAGAGAAGAAGAAGAAGAAGAAGAAGAAGAAGAAGAAAGGGGTTTGAAGGAATTAGGAAGAAGATGAGATTTGGGGAAGACAAAATTATTAGGCTTACAAAGTTCATGCAATTCAGCAATGGAGGAAGAAGTCAAGCACTTTTTAGGTTCAAAAATAGGAGGAAACATTATGGGATAACCAAAACCACCAGAAGAAGAAGAACAAGAAACAGAGGAAGCACTACAGCTACTATTGCTGCTGCTGCTGACGGCGGCGGCCACGGCGGCGCCGGAGGAGGAGGATGTGGTGACGGTGGTTGGTGTGGTGGCGCAGCCTCGGACGACGGCGTGGAGATCCCAATCGGCCTCCATGAAGAAGAGAAGAGACAATGTCTGAAACAATGTGTGATAGAGAGAGAGAGAGAGAGAAAAGGAGGGAGGCGCTGACTTTTTGTAAGGTAAGAGAGAGAAATGATAAGGTGCAATAATAATAAGTGGGAATAGCCTTATAAACATGTATGTGCAGAGAGAGAAAAAGATAGTGGGGGTTTCACAAGTCTAGAGAGAGAGAGAGAGAACAAATAAATAAAGTGACTTTACTTTTATGACTAGTATTAGTCCCCATAAAAAAAAAGGAGTATATAATATTATAATATTTCCTAATAATATTATTTATAAAATAATATATTCAAAAGTTTTTTTAATATTCAAGAAGAAATTTTAAGTAGGCTAAATTATATTGGAATATGGGCTTGAATTAAATAAAAAAATAAAGTGACTTTTTTTCTAGAGAGAGAGAGAGGAGAGAGAGAGTTTGAGATAGGAATTTGGCATCTCTATGTTATTTCACGTTCGTTCACTCTCTTTTCTCTCTCATGAGACATTATTGGATTTTGGAAGCCAGCTTTGGTGTTTTTTGGGGGGTTGACTTGTGAAATTGTCAAAGGGGTTGAGACTTGGCCTTTGGATTTTTGTAGAATAATTAGAAAAGTCCAAACCCACTTACACTTTACGAGGGGTCTTAGTGTGTTCAACCGACAAAAATTAAATGACATATAATAACTATCAGTAAATGACATCAAACTGAATGTTCATCTGAGATATCAATGCAAAAATAATGGTAAGTGATTATTATAGATTTAATTTGTTTTTCTAAATTTAAACAATTAATTAGTGCAATAATTTATTATTAGAGGATTCTAGTACTTCAATAGTTCAATATAACACTTCTTTTTATTAAAAACTCTAATAAAGAAAGAATTTTTATAAACATCTAATTTTTTTTATTTTGATTGAATAAACATCTACTTATTAAGTGTTGAATTACTTATTAATTTTGGTTGGTAGAGGTTGTAAAAGACTTAGGGATTAACTCTTTTTTACAATTTTATCTTTATTAAATAGTTAGTAGAGGTTGAATTGGTAGAAATAAGTAGGAGTATTTTATAAAGGTAATTTAGTCTTCTTATCTCATATTTTTCTTTATTTTAAGCGAATTAATTATTTTCTTAATGTGTGTGTATTAACCTTAAAAAACATATATTCAGAGACAAAAGAGTAGTTATTTTCAATCCAATTCTCAAAACATTTTTTGGGATCGAACCAAACTACTTTACTTTCCAATTATTGGTTGGACTAATCCAACCACAATTCGTTCCAAATAACATTAGTTTCGAGTTTCGATTCATTCAAACTTAGGGTGTGTTTGGGAAATAAGTATGTAATGAAATGATAATGAGAAAATTATGTAATGAAAATGTAATGATAAATGGTGTTTATAATATATATGTGTGTGAGAGAGAGAGAGAGAGGGGCGGAGGTATGAGTAAGAAAAAGAGAAAAAAATAATAATAATAATAATAAATGATGAATAGAGAGAAAAAGTTGTAAGTGTAATAAATGAGGATATTGAAAATTACTATTTTGCTAAATGATTTTTTTATATTTGTATTAGAGTATAGGTGATTATAGGTATTTGA
>QANZ01014080.1:12633-27943 GCA_003254925.1 Chamaecrista fasciculata
GAAACGGATATAACAGTCAATACAATATTAAAGGGAGGGTATTTTCGTAAACAGAAAACTGAGTTCTTAGTATAAATTCCCTCTTAACCCTACTTTATTTTATTCTTTCGCTCTCCACTCTCTACTTCCCACAGATTACGCCTTGCGGCTAGGGTTTTAGCGCAAATCTCAGGTATGTCTGAACTCTTCTTTCCTCTTATTCGTGTTCGTGTGTTGTTGTTAGCCGTTGTAGACCTCATTTCCTAAAGTTTCTGTTCTGGTTTTGCAATCTGCTCTATTTTTTTTTTTTCTATCTCGATTTATTCCGATGGTTTTGCGTGCACCGTCTTTTCTTTAATTGTTTTATGTTTGTTCGGAAGATTTCAAATCAGTTGGTTTGTTTCGTTTCATTTATATATTGGATTAATTTTGTTAAGTTGTGTTTTGACTTTTTGATTTGTGGATTCTGATTTCTGATTCCATTTTTTTTCTGGGATCTTCATGCTGATTAGATTCCAACAAAGACTTCAGATCTAGGAGATTCTGGAGTACTAGATTTGCCTTTTTGTTTGTTCTTATAGATTGTTGTTGATTGGTGATTGAATCAGCTGGAGTATCAAGATTTTTAAGTGAAGATAGCTGAGTATATAACTGTTTGGGGTTAACATATATGCATATGCAAACTGCATCTGTATCCGCTTAATTTGCTAGGACATGTAGCATCTATGCTGTTATCTGAAATTTTGGTTTCATATTATTCTGTACGCCCAGTCCCCCATGGTTTGATACTTAATAGTTTTGATTATTTTTTCTGACTCTGAAAGTTTGTTCTGTCAGTAAAATTGAAGATTGTGGACTGTTTTATTATTTGATTGTGAATTTATGTTTGGTCTTGATAGCTTCCTTTTATTCCTTTTAGCAGTTCTTACCAGCACTTAGTTAAGGCGTAATGGGTAAGGAGAAGGTTCACATCAACATTGTGGTCATTGGCCATGTCGATTCTGGAAAGTCCACCACCACTGGCCATCTTATCTACAAGCTTGGAGGCATTGACAAGCGTGTTATTGAGAGATTTGAGAAAGAAGCTGCTGAGATGAACAAGAGGTCATTCAAGTATGCCTGGGTGCTTGACAAGCTGAAGGCTGAGCGGGAAAGAGGAATTACAATTGATATTGCCCTTTGGAAATTTGAGACCACCAAGTACTACTGCACTGTGATTGACGCACCTGGACACAGGGATTTCATTAAGAACATGATTACTGGGACATCCCAGGCTGACTGTGCTGTTCTTATCATTGATTCGACCACTGGTGGTTTTGAAGCTGGTATTTCCAAGGATGGACAGACCCGTGAGCACGCCCTGCTTGCCTTCACCCTTGGTGTCAAGCAGATGATTTGCTGCTGCAACAAGGTATATAACCACAAGCTAGTCTCTATAGGAGTTCATAACATTTGGATTTGGACAAGTGTATTGATTGTTAATGTGCTTTTTTTGTTTTGTTTTGTTTTGCAACAGATGGATGCCACCACCCCCAAGTACTCGAAGGCCAGATATGATGAAATTGTGAAGGAAGTGTCTTCCTACTTGAAGAAAGTTGGTTACAACCCTGACAAGATTCCCTTTGTTCCCATCTCTGGTTTTGAGGGAGACAACATGATTGAGAGGTCCACCAATCTTGACTGGTACAAGGGACCAACCCTTCTTGAGGCTCTTGATCAGATCAATGAGCCCAAGAGACCATCAGACAAGCCTCTCAGGTTGCCTCTTCAGGATGTGTACAAGATTGGTGGTATTGGAACTGTGCCAGTGGGACGTGTGGAGACTGGTGTCCTGAAGCCTGGCATGGTGGTGGTTTTTGGCCCTACTGGATTGCAAACTGAAGTTAAGTCTGTGGAGATGCACCATGAGGCTCTACAAGAGGCTCTCCCTGGTGACAATGTGGGATTCAACGTTAAGAATGTTGCAGTGAAGGATCTGAAGCGTGGTTTTGTTGCCTCGGACTCTAAGAATGATCCTGCCAAGGAAGCTGCCAGTTTCACATCCCAGGTTATCATCATGAACCACCCAGGGCAGATTGGAAATGGCTATGCCCCTGTGCTTGATTGCCACACCTCACACATTGCTGTGAAGTTTTCTGAGATTTTGACGAAGATTGACAGGCGATCTGGTAAGGAGCTTGAGAAGGAGCCTAAATTCTTGAAGAATGGTGATGCTGGTATGGTTAAGATGATTCCCACAAAGCAAATGGTGGTTGAAACTTTCTCAGAGTATCCTCCACTCGGTCGTTTTGCCGTGAGGGACATGCGTCAAACTGTTGCTGTGGGAGTCATCAAGAATGTGGAGAAGAAAGAACCCACAGGAGCCAAGGTCACCAAGGCTGCCCAGAAGAAGAAGTGAATGGTGCGGGCAGGTTTCTGGAAGGAAGTCAATCGAAATTGTTGTAATAGATATCTTGCTTATGCTGGTTATTTATCTATGCAGAGTCAATGTCTTAGGTTTTACCGTTTCAGTTTGAAGCCTTCACCTTGGTCAAGCAGCTTTTGTTTGCAAAACTGGGTGCTTGATCGACGGTGGCATGGCTTTTTTTTTGGTCTTATAATTTTCTGCATGCGCATTATTTTCTGAGTATTCCTTCTGGGAACAGTTTCATTTTTGTGAGCTGCATTGTGATACAGTACTGTCATGACTGTTTATTTTCACATATCCAATATGAACTTTTTATTGACTCAAATTTGTTTTCTTTTAATCTTTTTATGAGTCGCAAGTTTTTATGATTCGAATATGCTTAAGTCTTAAGTGCAATTTTGGTCCTCTAACTTTTGCAAAGGTGTCAATTTGGTCCCCTAACTTTTTTTATTGCAATTTTGGTCCCTTAACTTTCGCAAAGGTCTCAATTTGGTCCCCTAAATTTTTTTGTTGCAATTTTGGTCCTTTAACTTTTGTAAAGGTCTCAATTTGGTCCCCTAACTTTCGCAAAGGTCTCAATTTGGTCCCATAACTTTTTTGTTACAATTTTGGTCCCCTGACTCTTGAAAACGTCTCACTATTAGTCCAAAGTGCACTTCCAAGTCATGAAAACGTCTTCGCAAAATGATCCTTTTTTAATCCACTTCACTCATATTTATCACGTCATCAACCAACTCAGCCTTTAGATCGGCACTAACGGCAGACAATGGATGGAAAAAGTGCACTTGGGACCAACAGTGAGACGCTTTCAAAAGTTAGGATGGCACTTGCATTTTTGTAACCCGCACTGAGATCCAGGACTATTTCGACAGAGTTTTATTGGGTTATCAAATATTAAGTTTTTCATTCAGTCTTAAATTTGATTTCTTAATGTTTGGATGAAACTTGCATATGCTGGAGTTTTTGCTCTATAGGTGAAAGATTTGTGCTAGATGAGTTGGTTTTNTTTGTGCTATTTATCTCCCTGCCTTATATGAGCTTTCGGATTTTTAATTCTTGTCTTTTCCCATGGGATTACAGATTGGTTTGACTGAGTAATCGGATTTAGAATTAGATTTATCAATGACCGTTGGGTTTGAATAGATTTATCAAGAATAGATTTATCAATATAAAGAATTGCATACAAGTTTTTTCTCTATAGGGGATGGTTACCCTAACTTGGGAGTTGGGATTGCCCAAACAACATTATATTTATACCTTAACCATATGTCTACAACAATTTAAACCTCGTCTTCCTGCTGAATTGGTTTTTGATTTTATTTTATTTTATACGGATAGCGTATTTTTCTTCATGTTTCCATGTGGATGCTTAGGAATTGGATCGGTCTTTGCACATTTAGTATTTTATGAAATTCACATTTCCTCTTCCTTTCTCTCTCTCTATGTTTGATCAATATTTGAAGAGTAGTTTGTATTTAGTCAATTTTTTATTAAAATGAACAGCTACCTGTTAAAATTATGAAAAAAAAATTACAGGTAGTTATTAAAATTAATATATTTGTTGAGAATATAGTTGTTTTCCACAATTTCTTAAGTTTAACCTTAAAACAAGCACTAGTTATAATGCAAAATATGATTTTTTAGAATATTTTATATCGTCCTTTATGATTGATCAAACTAAATATTTTATTTTCATTGGTGAGTTGATATGAAAATATAAAAATAAATCTAGTGCCCTACCTGCTTCCTGAAAGGATTTTGACCCCAATCTCTGTATGATTATCAAATTCAGGGAAGTTAGAGATCCAAAATCCATAGAACATCAAAATATGGTAAATCGTGAAACCATAGCCCCAAAGTTTTTAAAATATCTGGCTGTGGTCATAATTACCATTGTTGTCAGTCATTAGTGGAATTATAACATGGTTTAGAATAATTCTATTTGCCTTGTCAGTAACAACACCAAACCATTTATACACTCTGATAATAAAATGATCAAATTTTAAATGTTTCAATCCTACATGTTTATTAAATATTAAACAAGATAGTTGGGATGAGTGCTCAAAAGCAAGATACACAAAGAAATCAAGAGGATTAATGGCTATCATGAGCCAAAACCATAGTTAAAGGTGTAATGAATCCTGTTAGCCAACAGATACAAACAAGTATAGAGCGATAAGTCTGATCACTTTATATTACAACAGTTATGGTAGTTCTGGTACAAAGAGATAAAAGGCAGAAACAACAGTTACTGGTTAATGTTCAATGATAATATCATTTGCAGAGCCATAAAAGAAAAAGAATTATAAATTAGTGTCATTTGATGTGAAAGCTTCACTAATCAAATTGTTCTCACCAATTAAACATTTATGCTATCATATCAAACAGAGATTAAGAGAGAGAGAACAAAAATTTCAATACACATATTGTATTCATCCAGGGTCACAAAGCTACTGCTTACTGACTATCCTACCAGCAAAAGTCTGTGTTCTTATCATATCAAAATGTTTCAAGGATGAATTCTTGGGTATTATGTACTGCATGCACACGTACACTTAGGATACTCTAAAGTGGGATTTTTGTGAAGTTTGTAAAGTTTAGAAAGAGATAAGAAGAAAAGAGGGGGGAAAATTTATATATAAAATAATAGAACAAATGAGGCTCACATTTTATCATTCTACCTCATTTTATCTCTCTAAACTTTATAAACTTCGTAAAAAATTCCACTTTAGAGGATCCTAATCCAACAATGTTCCATGCACATGCACCATATGATACCTAAGGATTTTCATGTTTTCAAGTCACAAGTTTTTGAAGGCTGATTCATGAGTCATGAGATGCTTTTTGTGGGGTCAGTCTGGCCAGAAGTTCCTTATTATGACAGTGCTCTGCATCGACAAAGTAAAATTTACCATTGGCCTTAAATGAGACAAAGGGCCTATTAGTTTGTGGAAGGCGAATATCAGCAAACTTAATAGTCCTTGGAGTATAAGCTGCCAGCCAAGACATCATCTCCACCTCAAAGCTATCTGAACCAGGCTGCCACCTGAGTTTGTGAACGTACGGGCTAACAAACCAGTGAAGCGCGGCGGTCGTGGAAGCGCTGAAGAATATAACAGTCGATGCTACTGCACCCTTCAGGATGACATTCATATCAGGGGATGTCATGAAGGTTATCACTGGGCCCAGAGATACAGAGAGGCAGCAAGTTGAGAGAGAGAGAAGCTTAACTTTCTTGATGGTGGATGAAATAGGACCATAATAAACAACTTCAGTTTCCTTGTTATCTTGCCCGTTTTCCGATTGGAGTTTTCGCGGAGGTCCAATGCTGATCTTGTTGTCTTCCTCTGCAGTAGTGGCTTGAGATGTCCATCTCTTTTGGACAGTAGCAAGCAGGAAGGAGGATTTGGAAGTATGTTTGGTACAATGATAGACTGAAGCAAGGTGATAAACATACAAACAGCAAAATTAATAATAGTATCATTTTCAATGAAGGCTAGCCTATTAAAGTAGTTATTCTACACAGCGAGGGTTTAGAAACAGTATGCTGAAAAGTGTCATACAAAAGTTTTAGAAACGTGATAAGTTACAATTTCACTAAATTAAAGACATTTCAAGGCAGAATTAAAAAGGAGGAGCACATTAACACTGGAACAATCAAATTGGTAAGTTAGACTAGAACTTTTGAGTACATTAGATACATGATAAAAGGTTATATAACTATATATTTCATGTGTAAGCAGCATATGTGGGGAGTCATTACACCCAAAATATGTAAAAAGAAAAAAATATTTGAACAGGGAAGAAGAGACAGAGAACTGCTTGCATGTAATGGTACACTACCATTTCATGTTTGAAATAAATAAAATGGGATGAATAAACTTGATATAGAAGTCTACATATTACACTCACCAGACATGAAGAATTTGGTACCAAAGAAGTAAGAAAGACTCGCACAAACTGTTAGCTAAGAACTCAAGTATTTTATTTAAGTAAAATATGTCAAGATATTGATTTCCAACTCCATGATAGGAATGATCACAAATTCTACCTTCTAGTGCACATCTTGATCAAATGTAGTCCATTTTAGACCATTAAGTTGAAGTAAGGCCTCATAGTTAGAAGATGAACCACCAACATAATGTAGTTTAGCTCCTGGTAACTCATGTCAAGAATCCTTTAATCCAAAAAAATTGAGTCTCGTTTCCCTTTAGTTTTTCAGTGTCTAATCCCTATCTAGTAAACCAACACAATCCGCTGATGAATGAGTGATAGCCATTGAAACAATAATTCACAGACACCAGCTCTGAAGCATTTTCCAGTATCCCATACCATATTTTCTTTAAAACCTACGTGGGAGATCTATTGATACACAAATTAAAAGGAAAAACAAAAAAACAGCGAGTGAGGTGTTCTGATTACAAACATTGGACTGGTAACTTCAAATAGACGTTGATCAAAGGGAGTGGATCAGCTACATTATGGGGTTGGTAAATTATGCTGAAGCATTGAGTTTTTCCTTCAAATTTTGCAGCCCATAAAATCTGTCATTTTGCATTAAGAAAAACGCAGAGTTTTTCAACACAAAACGCACTACTTCAGCATAATTTGCCAAACCCATAAGATCAAAGACTCCTCCCATACATTTGTACTATTTTTCTTGCAAAATATTCATTCACAGAACAAATCAAGGGGACTTTCAAAAGACTAAGAATCAAGAACGAAGTACGAGCAGTTGAAGAATTGAATGCGTGCTAGAAAATCCAAGACAGCGAATGAAAATAAAAATAAAAAAGAGAAGCGAAGAAGGAAGAAGAAAACCTGAGGTGAAGCTTCTGGAAGAGGGGTGTGATCGCAGCAAATGGAAGAGAGCTCTCACTCTTGCCATTGTCTTCCACTATTATTCGATACGAATCTCCCAATCCCTAAGTCTGAGACTTTAAGCTAAAGAAACGAGGAACTGTGTATTCCACTATGATACAAACAAGTAATTTGTTTGATTACCGATGAAACAAACAGGGCATTTGGTCTAGTGGTATGATTCTCGCTTAGGGTGCGAGAGGTCCCGAGTTCAATTCTCGGAATGCCCCCAATAAAATGTGTTTTTGATAATTGGCCAATGTGCAAATTTGGACCCATATAGTGTGTTCAGTTTTCAATTTGGTCATATTTTTTTTTGGGTATACTTTTAGTCTCATGTCTTTAGGTTAGATGCAGAACTGATCCCATCTTTTTTTGTTGTTGCAAATTTGGTTTCATATCTTTGGGTCATGTATGAATTGGTCTCATATATTTGGATTAGGTGAGACTAACGGCGGAACCATTTGTAATATATGAGACCAATTCTTAAACCTGACCAAAATGTTTGGGACTAATTCTGCAACTGATCCGAAGATATGAGATCAAAAGTGCAACAAAAAAAGATAAATGAGCAAATTGAGAACTAAGCACAAGATATAAGATTAAATTTGTAATTTGACCTTAGTAATTTAGTTTGAATATAATACATGCTAAAAAAAATTATTACTTATAGTTAGTGCTTGTAGAAATTTCTTTTAATACAAAAACACAGTTTCTTTCTCTTTGTGGCAGTTAAAAAAGTATTGTCTTGTGGTAGTTAGTAGGTACAACATCAATTTTCTAATTTTCCTCTTCCACGAGACATGTTTTCTCTATGTAATCTTCTATTATTTACACATTACCTCACAATTAACGACTCTGAGATTCTTAGAATTACATCTCGAGTATAGTTTATTATTGTCTTTAATGAAATTTATATAAGTTATATATAAGAATTGAAAAGGTTTGATTATTGATAGCTACTTTGGTCTTGTGTTTTCATTATTTGCTTCCATGACCGAGGCCTCAACATTTTATCATGTCCTTTACTAGTGGACTGTGGTCATATATTGTGTATGACACACTTATACATAACAAGTGAGATACATGTCTTTAAATATAAGAATTGAAAATGATTATTCTCTTGGAAGAGCAGGTGTAGAAACACTCTCTTCCCAAGCTCTTCCCAAGCTGTTAGATTGGCACAACGAGATGTGTGTCTGATACAGAATAGCTGAAGAGTCATACCCCTTCAAGGAAGACCCCCTCAAGGAATACCCTCAAGTGAGATTACCTAAATGCCCCTCAGTGCCCTATATAAACCCTCACTAGGTATGTCCTAGTCTCATTCTCTCCTTTTGCCCTCTCCTATATCACATTGACTTGGGCGTCGGAGTCTCACCGTGGGGGGCCTCTCCCACGGCTAGACTAATCCTTACAGGTACCGGGACATAGAGCTGGCCGGGGAGATATATGATTTCTGTATCAGTGTCAAAGACATGTATGTCAATCTAATGGCTTGAGATTTTGAACCAAAAAAAAAAAAAATCTAATGGCTTGTGAGGCATATTTATGCCAATCCAATAGTTTGAGAGGCGGTGCTTTTGCACTTGTACTTTCTTTATATTTGTCTATTGAAAATTAGTTTCTTATGACTTTGACATAAAAAGAAATTGACAATGACATATGTATAAATACCTTAATTTTATTAATATTTATAAAAAAGCTCATAGTTTCAATTTTGTTTCATTTATATTTTAAATGAGAAATATATAACTAATTTTATGAAATAATAATATATTTTTGGGCTTTATTTTTAGTTCGGTTTAATCTTGTTTATCAACGACCCCAATTAGATAGAGAAATAATTTATCAATAATAATTCATAGATCTAATTTCATTGCATTTGGACTTGAATCGAGAGAGATATGATCACGTTCAATAAGTGAGGACCAAGAATGGAACTTATTAAGGACCAAAATGAAAATTTTGAAAACCATTACGGAAAAAAATGGAGCAGAAAAAATATTAGGTACCAAAACGAAATTCAGGATTCTCAATAGGAACCAAAATGAAGTATTGTCCAAAAAAAGCCTCACTAGTGCTCAATGATTCTCTCGCTTTCCTGTTTCCTTGGTGTAAGGGTTTGGCGACATTCATTCCTTCGTTTTCACAGTCCACACTTCACAGTCATCTTCAAGACTTCGCCGCCGGCGACTTTGCTCAGGAGCCCAAAATAGATACGTAAGATTTCTTTCGTTATCATTACTCGAAAAATCGACAGTGACCGACTTTGTTGCGCGACAAGGTACCATGTTTTTTCATCATTGGAATTTGGTACTCTGCTTTTCATCTTCGTCTTCTTCATTGCAATTTCCCCTATTCGTTTTATGCTACGTTCTTTTGAATCTTCTTGTTTTATTCCCCCCTTTATTTTATATTTCATTTTTTCTAGTTCACATATGAGTAGGAGGAGGGCATTAGTGTCTGTAAGATGTATTGTTTTGTGTGCCAATATTATTGGTATCTGCAGATGAAGTTAATTAGACGAATTATTTCCAGTTCTGTGTGGACCCTTGTGAGGCTGTGACCCACATTTTGTTATGTGCTTATAAATTGTGGGAGGAGACTGCCAAGTGCAAAGGGATCAAAATTTGATGCTTAGAAGTTAGAACATAACTTGCTAGAAAAATAAATAATTTGTATTCCCTCTTGTGTTCTTTCAGATGGAAACATTGGATGCGCCAATTTCAGATGGTAGAAATATTAAAGCAGGAAATGCTGATGGCTCTGTTATAGAAATTGAGGGTTTCAGGCATCGTGTTGATGGCATAGTTTCCAAGGTTGATAAGGTGAGTTAGTTTATAGTATGCTTATATAGTTATATTTGTCTGTTTTCAATAGTTTTTCCGATTTCTTTTACTAGATAGTAGATAGTAATCTGAAATTATCCATAAATTACTAAAACACATCCCATTGTCAACTCTTCATGTTGTAGTTCCCTCTATCCATCAAGTGATGGAAAAAATGTATAACTGGCTGATGCATGGTAGACAACAAATTGGAGAATATTTATATCTTATTTTATTTATTTATTTGTCAATTGTCAATTTGGTTCTTGAACTGCNCCCCTGGGGACGGCGATACGTAACGCCCAGGTGGGAAGTGAAAATGGAAATATGAATGCTGGGGACGGCGATACGTAACGCCCGGCTGAGATGTTATGTTTAGAGTATCTATTGCATTGAAATTTTGTTTGGTCGTGGATAACTATGTGCTATCGGAAGGTTAATGTTTTGAATACTGTATGGTTGGAATTTTATCACCGTATTATATTATTTGGTTGCAGTTCTTCTTACCGTGGAAAGTCTAAATGTAGTTATGACTGAGATTCTTGCTTTCTTGTTTTCATGAAGTCATTTTCTTTACTAAATGACTATTGTTAAAATAACTTTTCAAAACTTGATTTTTTTAGTATCACTAAAAGTATGATTGGAAGGAGATATATATTTTCAACATCATGAATTTTTTTTTATTTGGTTTTCAAATCTCTCGAGTTTTTCTCTCACTCAATAGTCTTAAAGAATTTTGCTGTAAGATCTTTACGAACTTTTAGTCTTTGAATGATTACATATTCTACCTTGTTAGATGTTTGATCCTCGAAAAATGTTTCAAAGGGAGATGTCATAATTTTTTTTGCTACTCCGAAACTTCATTTCTAACAAAACTTGAAACTTGTTACTTTTCTTACTAAATGTTATTCAAACTTATCTTCTTCTCAAATGATTCTTGAAGTGTGTTTTCTTAAGATTCTTTAACTCTGTTATGTTTTCCTAAAGATTTGTTGGTCTTTATATTTTTCTTTCTTTTAAAGATTCAGTAGTTCCTTTTGTTGTGTAGTTAATTACCTTGTTATTACGATATATATTACGATTGTTGTTTATGTTGAACTATTTAACAAAAATCTAACTTTCATCACTCTTTTCTTTAAGTTGACCAATTTTCACCATCCTGGAATTTGTGTTAAAGTATTAATACGCTTGAAAGGTTTCTTATTTTGCTTGCGCTCTTTGAACTTTATATGTCTTCCCTTCATCATGTTATCTTTTGTTTCGTATCTTGTGCCACCAAATTACTGTCTATGCTTTATTGCTGAAGTTAGATGTATGCTAATATATATATCGCACATTGTTATAACGGATGGTTTTGATTGGTAACCCCTCTCCCTACGTGGTGGTGCCCTACACCACGATTGGGATGGGTTAGCCGCTCACTGAGTTTCGACTCACCCCTTTTCTTTTACAGTTTCAGATACAGGTCTAGGATAAGCTGCTACTTCTGCTCCGAGAGGGGGCTATTCAGAAGCCCACATCATTGTTCGAGTGGGTAATTTGTCTTCTGGTGTAAAGTTGCATTTAACTTTAGACTGTCAGCTCCACTAGCACTTAGAGAGAGGGTTCGGGGTTGTGTTATTATTTATAGGATTGTATTTACATTTGATATTCTGAGATAGTGTTTACATTGATTGATGATACTCTAAACGGATAGGTTGACAGAAATATGCATGTGAATGATGACATTATGAATGTTTGAGTATGGTTAAATATGTGTATGTATATGTATCTTGTGCATTTTCAAGTTGATGTTATGCTTCTTTTTATAGTAATTGATTGTGGGTAGGCTTACGGTGTGGTATAGGCCCATGACCGTGCCGGTCACGTGCTCCCGCAGAGGGGGTCGTGACACTTAATATACATTCATAATATATTTAAAATTAACTATTGTGAATAGTGCTAATCCACAATTAGGATTATTTGATAGAAATAATCCAACAGTGTATACATAATTTTTTTGTTAGTACAATATATAAAAAAATTTGTTGATAAAAGTATCAACAATAGATTATGGATTGGGTTAACAATTAACGAGTGCTCAAAGATTCAGCTAGTTTAGATATTTTGTTTAATTGGGTCAATTTAACTAGATTGTTAGATCAACTTCAATTATTTAGAATCCTATTTTGAATACGAAATAGTTAACCGCTTGCTCTCACTCTTTCTGTCCGTTCTCTGCATTGATTCTTTTTCATCTTTTCCAATTTTAGTGGGAGGGATTTATATTAATTGCAATTCCTTCCTACTTTTTACTTCTCTTTAGTTTTTGAGAAAATTTACTATTTGGTTTCTTCTTTTTACTGAATCAACGATTTGGTCCCTCATTTATTAAAATAGACTATCTAGTCCCTCATTTATCATAATCGTCAACTATTTAGTCCCTTATTTAGAATCCCTTAAATTACTTGATGACATAGACGTTAAATGCTTATATGACATCGTTAAATGCCACTTTAACATCCTAATCACCTAAACCAATTGAATCAAACCAACAAACACAATTAAACCGACCTAAAATTGAGTCAGACCAAATATTTGTATTACACGTAAAGCTTTCATAAGACATAAACTATTTAAGCATCTCAAATCTCAAACTCTAAATGGTTAAATATGTGGTATTTAACGTGTCACATGTGCACTTAACAACCATGTCATTAGTGTCAATAATGGAGATATGTTACAGGGACTAACGAGTTGACATTTGTAATTTTTTAGGGACTAAATAGTTTATTTCAAAAATGCATGAACCAAATAGTTGAAACTGTGAAAAATAAAGGACCAAATAGTAGGTTTCCTCATAGTTTTTTATTAGAATAAATCAGATATTTATGTCTTCCAAATTTAGTAGTGTATTTGTCTAGATTTTTTTGTGGTTTTAGTCTTTTCTTATAAAAAAATCTGTTCTAACATTTAGATCGACTTAAATTTGAGCATCTATGCCTAAAAACATTCAATATTTTGACAAATTGATAGAATATGGTCGTATTGATTGGTTGAAAGGTGTGAAAGAGAACGCTCTTTTAGGGGGTACAAGACCCATTGCCATTGGTACTGGATTCAAAAGATTAGGGCATCGTTCAAGGCCAAGGGAAACTGCCACTATGGAAGCTTTCTTATAATTTGGATATGTTATTTTGGGATCAATCTATTAGGAATAGGACTTCATAGTTATGGTTCATTTACATATAATTGAATTAAAGGGATAAAGGGCCTAACAAGTACAAACATGGTAAGCATATTAAGCATATATATAATATTTAAGTATAAGAACACTTTGCATAAACTGCTGAGAACCTTTAAATCAAGTAATGTAGTGATTCAAGGGGTTTATGATATCTATATTTGAGATGATCACTACTTTTATGATATATAGAAAGTTTAATGATAAACTGATTGTTGTCAACACTAAGATCGGTGATATTTTCATTCTACAAATAGGATCAGTTATATTTTTATATGTTTTTTAGTTTAACGATGTTTACGATTATCTTTTCTTGATTTATTATATTAGAATTATCTGATTGAATGCAAATGCCGTTTAGCAAATCAACTAATCTGATGCCAGTAACTAAGGGTGAGCAACCCAACTCGCAGCTGCGGATTGGGTTGGTTCGGGTTTGCAGGTTGTATTGAGTTCAAATTTTTAAGTCCGCACACTTGCAAGTTGGGTTGAAAAACGAATTGTGTTGTGGGTTTACGATTTTTCAACCTAACCCAACCCGCGAACTCGCACATCAAAATTTTTTAATTATTTATTTATTTATTATGTATGTATGCATTTATTATATATTTTTTATGTATTTATATTGTTAGTTCTTTATAAATAAGATGTTTTGATTTTAAAATTTACATAATTACATATATATGTGTTACATTTATTAATATGTTATTGAGTGTATTTTAATTATATTTTTTTATATAAAATTTATAACTTTTTAACTTTTGTTATGTGAACTACTCAAAAAAATTATAATAATATATTTTTGTTATAAAATTTAAAAATATTTTTTTTGAAAAATACAAACTCTAACCCTAATTCATGGTTTGGTACTTCTAGTATGAATGGCCGACTATAATGAAAAAGCAGAAGCTGATATAACTGTCAATAAAATATTAATGGGAGGGTAGTTTCGTAAACAGATATATGGGTTCTTAGTATAAATTCCCTCTTAACCCTATTTCATTTCACTTCTTCGCTCTCCACTCTCCAGTTCCCACTGTTTATACCTTGCGGCTAGGGTTTTAGCGCAATTCTCAGGTATGTCTGAACTCTCTCTTCTCTTGTTCGTGTTCATGTGTTCTTTTTCAGCCGTTGTAAGCTTCATTTCCTAATGGTTTCTGTTCTGATTTCGCAATCTGGTCGTTTTGTTCTTCTGAAATCAGTGTTTTCGATCTATTCGGATGGTTTAATTGTTTGATGTTTGAACGGAAGGTTTTGAATCAATTGGCTTGTTTTGTTTAATTTATATATTGGATTAATTTTAATAAGTTGTGTTTTGATTTTTGGATGGATTCTGATTTCTAATTAGATTCATGCTGATTAGATTCCAATGAAGACTTCAGATCTAGGCGATTCTCGATTATTTCTTTTTTCCTTTTTGTTTGTTCTTGTGGATTGCTGTTGATTGGTGATTTAATCGGCCGGAGTATCGAGATTTTTAAGTAGAGATAGCTGTGGATAGAACTGTTTGGGGTTAACATATATGCATGTAAACTGTATCTGTATCCGCTTGATTTGCTAGGACATGTAGCATCTATGCTGTTATCTGAAATTTTGGTTTCATATTACTCTGTACGCCCAGTACCAAATGGTTTGATACTTAATAATTTTGAATATTTTATCCGAGTCTGAAAGTTTCTGTCGTCAGTAAAAGTGAATATTATGGACTGTTTTATTATTGATTGTGAATTTATGTTTGGTCTTGATAGCTTCCTTGTGTTCCTTTGAACAGTGCTTACCAGCACTTAATTAAGGCGTAATGGGTAAGGAGAAGGTTCACATCAACATTGTGGTCATTGGCCATGTCGATTCTGGAAAGTCTACCACCACTGGCCATCTTATCTACAAGCTTGGAGGCATTGACAAGCGTGTTATTGAGAGATTCGAGAAAGAAGCTGCTGAGATGAACAAGAGGTCATTCAAGTATGCGTGGGTGCTTGACAAATTGAAGGCTGAGAGGGAAAGAGGAAT
>QANZ01014094.1:0-13037 GCA_003254925.1 Chamaecrista fasciculata
GATAATGAAATTGTAATGGGATTATAATGAAATTATAATTCTAATCCAAACACACCCTTAGATTATAGGTAAAAGATTAGATTATAGGTAAAAGATTCTTTGGTGTACCAAAAAAAAAAATTCTTTGGTGCCCCTAACCGCTTAACATTTGGGGTCAATTTTAGTTATACCTCTAATGTTTGTTTTGTGTCAGTTATGCCTCAAATGTGAAACATTTGTTTCATTTATACCATAACCTCAATTTTTTTTGGGGCCTCAAGTTTGCTCAAAGTTTCGTTTTGGTTCTTCAAGTCTCCAGCGAACTTTTTGGCGAGATACACGGCGGCCCCAAGACTACGAAAACTCCTAATTCAAAGTTTTTTGACCTTCTGAGTTCAATGATGGTCTCCATTTTGCGAAAAAAATGACTGGAAAGCCGCCGAAAAATTACATAGTCGCCGAAAAATTACACAATCGCCGAAAATCATATTTTCGATCATTTGTTCGCAAAATACAAGCCGCCATTGAACTCATGTGGTAAAAAAAACCTTGGATTAGGAGTTTTCGTAGTCGTCGGGGCCGCCGTGTATCTCGTCTTTGTCGAAAACTTGAGAGATCAAAACGGAACTTTGAGCAAACTTGAGGGACCAAAATAAGACTTTAGCCCAAAAAAATTAAGCTTAGGGTATAGTTGACACTAACGCTTCACATTGGGGATATAACTTACACAAAATAAACGTTAGGGACATAACTGAAACTGATCCCAAACGTTAAATTATATTTCAATTTTTTCAAAAATTGAATTATTAACTTGATGATATTTCAAGGATCATATTATTAGCGTACTCTTACATTTATATCTGAGAACAATATATATATATATATAAATTATTGATATAGATCAATATTAGGCTTTATTACTCACTTGACTCTCTCTCATCACTTATTGATATTAAAAGGTGTTTTAGTTATTTTTTTCCATGGATGGTCCACCTGAACTCTCTCTTCTCATTTATTTTGTATTTTTATACTTCTTTTTTTAAAAAACTTCTCTCCTCAACATTAATATATTTTTTTTGCTTCTTTTTATGATTTATTTTTTTAAAAAGTCTCTCCCATCATATTTATTATTTTAATAATTTTTTTAACACACACACGTAGAGTANAATTCACATTTAAAAAATTACTAATAAAATTCAATGTTTTTTTTAAAAAAATTGAAATTAATTTTAAAAAACTCTAATCAGTATAAAAAAATATTAATAAAACATAAATTTATTAACAAAACTCTAATCAGTATCTTGTATTACTGTTAATTAATTTTAGAATAAACTAACAATTCAATCCTTAAAAGATTACCGAGCTAACAATTCGGTCCCTAAAGATTGAAATGTATAATTTCGTCCCTGAAAAATCAAAATAGTATACTATTTAGTCCTTTTTATAGACTAAATAGTATACCGTTTTGATCTTTTATGGACTAAAAAATATACCGTTTTGATCAAAATTTGTATTTTTTTAAGTTCGTACATATACTGTAGAGCATGCTAGCAATCTTGAGTTCTTGACAATGGAATTTCCAGAGCTTGATACCCTGTACTGGCGGCCCGCAATTCTCTAAATTTATGGCTTTTTCTTGTTTTCAGTTAAATCTTAATTTATGGCTCAGAAACTTAGATTATGCGTAATTTATTGCTGTCTCTCTCAATGTCGATCAATTTGCTACTCCTGTGCTGAAATATCAATGAAGTTAGTAGTAGCTTGGAAACTTCAGTCGATATCAAAGTAGGAAAATTGAATATACTCCCTCCGGTTCTATATATCTGATGTTTAAGGTAAATGCACACAGATTAAGGAAATGATTAGTTCACCTAAAATGAAGAGAAAAATAATATAAAAAGACTAAACTATCCTTATTAAATTACTTGGGAAATGTTTATTCATTTATGACTCTACCTAGGAAGCATGGACACGAGACACGACACGGACACGGACACGGACACAGCGACACGCTAAACTCTCAAAATTACGCGACACGACACGTCATATATTTATATATATAAATAATTAAATATTCATAATTTTTAATGAAAAAATTAAAAATTACAAGTTTTATTCATAATATATGTCATATGTATTATTATTTTCTCTTATATGTCATGTTAAAGTCACAAAAAATTGATTTATATTTTAAAATTTATGAATATGTGTCGTGTCGGTGTCGTACGAGTGTCGAACACTGACACGTGTCTGACACGGCGACACACCCTCAAAATGAAGTGTCCATGCTTCTTAGGACTCTACTATATATATAATAGGGATAGAACGGTAAACAAATAATTAATGTTCTCTTGAATTTATAAAACATTAGATATTTTGAAAAAAAAATTCTCTAAAACATTATATATATAGAACCGGAGGGAGTAAATGCGTTTCCTTGACTTCCAATTTCATGGAAGTTTCTGAATTAGCCAATCATTTTACTTTTACGTTTGTCATTAAATCACCAAACTTAATAAAACGATGAATTGGTTTGTTGCTAAATTAATTCACATTTCGCTTATGTCTTAAATGTTTGTGCCATGGCTCTGAATCCTCTGCTTTGATAAGGTGACATTTGTAATTTCGTCAATATCAGTTTAATTCTCATGTAGTCTTAAAAGATTATCATGTTCTTTATCATTTTTTTAATGACGTACAATAATCAATTTGTATTTTGTTGTCTGTCATTAGTTCTCGTATCTTGTAAAACCAAATGTCAATGTATTTGAATATTCCACAAAAGACTCAAATTTTATATTATATAGTGGAATAGTAGACTTCTTGTTTCAATCCTGTGATTTAGGGGGTCAGTTTGTTTCCGTTTTTTTTAAAATTTGTTTTGATTATAATCATAGTTTGATTATAATCAAATAAAGTTGATTATTTTTGTAGTGGCGTTTGGATGATTGTTGATTATTTGGTGTGAAATTATTAAAATGGGTATGTAATGATTGTGGTAGGTGGATAAAAAGTAAGACAATTGATAAATTGTATAGGGGTATAAATGGAAGAAAAACTTGGAAAAAGTAAGATGTGATTTGATTATAATAAAAGTGTGTTTGGATGTGATTGTTGTTTGAAAAAAAATAAAATATGTTACTGTTTGCCTTGAAAAGTGTGAAATCTTGATTATTTTCATGTGCAAGTGGGGGGATGATTATCCAAATCGGTGCACCGTTTCATTTTTTGCCTACGAAATGGTGCACCAAAAGGACTAAAATGTATAATTGTTGCTCCACATTCGGTGCACCAGCGAAGAAATCGGTGCACCGTTTCTCAGCAGATGAGAGAGAAAGTTTAGCGGTGGCGGACCCGAAATTTTCATTCATTCTGGCATAAATCTCTCTCTCTCTCTCTCTCTCTCTCTCTCTCTCTCTCTCTCTCTCTCTCTCTCTCTCTCTCTCTCGATGACGAAGAAGAAGAAGAAAACGAAGACGACGGCGAGGAGTTCAAGAGCGACAGCGGTTACGATTTCGTTCTCTCTCTCTCTCTCTCTCGAAAGATTTTGCTTCCAAACTGTTCTTCGGAGCCACAGATCCAACATCTCTGTTTGCACTCCCATTGCTACGGAATATTTTCCTTTCCGACAATAGTTTTCAAGGCCAACTGAAGGGATTTTCATTTAACTCATCCTCTGTTTTACAAGCCCTTCGTTTAAGTAATAGCAAATTGGAAGGGCCTAACTTTAAACAAGTTCAATGGCAAAATAGAGCTAGATATGATTTCCAGACTTGAAAATCTGGAATATCTTAACCTTTCATACAACAACTTGTCAATTGATTCCAATGTTAAGGATTCTCATCTGTCTTCGTTTCCAAAGACGATGACTGATGTGTCTTTGGCATCTTGCAAGTTGAAAGAAATCCCACGTTTCTTGAGAAACCAGTCCAGATTACCCAGCCTAGACCTTTCAAACAACCAAATTTCAGGAACAATACCGAAATGGATCTGGCAACTTGGCTCTTTAGTTCTATTGAACTTATCTCACAATTCATTCATGATGCTAGAAAGCCCCTTGCAAAATGTCAGCTTCGACTTTATTCGTGTTGACCTACATGACAACAACCTCCAAGCTGCTACCATCGGACGCCGGACGGCGAAGGAAGAAAGAGAGAGAGGCGACGAGAGAGAGACGAGAGGGAGAGAGAACAAGAAAGTTTGGCTAAAATATTAGTTTTAGTCCCAAAATATTTTAACAAATTAACAATTTAGCCAAATGTTGAGGTAAATGACTATTTTGTCCTTGTGATAGGTGATTGATTGTTTTAGAGTATAGGTAATTATAGGTATATGTATAGGGGTATAAGTGTAATTGAGTGTGTTTGATTATTTAAAAATCATGATTATAATTGAATCAGGAAAAAAACGTAAACGAACATGTTTATTATGATTATAATCAAAACAGATTATAATCAAAACGAAAACGCACTGGGCCTAAGTCTATCATTAAAGAGATTCAGATTGGTTAGGAGCCTCCTATGGAGGGATGGTATAAGATAAACACTGATGGTTCTTGTCAAGCTCTTAGTGATGGGCTAGGTAGTATTGCTGCTGGGGGTGGGGGGGTCATTAGAAGTCATAATGGAAATTGGATTAAAGGTTTTGCTTGCTTTCTTGGAAGTGGTTCTAACCTTCTTGCTGAATTATGGGCCATTTTGATTGGCATTTCCATTGCTAGAGAAGCTAATATTGATCTCATTATTGTTGAGTCTGACTGTCTTTATGCTGTGAATTTACTCAATAATGTTTGTTCGTCTGCCACACATCACTACTCCTCAATGATTGATTTATGCAGGTTAAAACTCGCAACTTTTAGTGGTTATGAAGTCAAGCATGTATGGAGGGAAAGGAATCAATCTGCTGACACCTTTGCAAATTGTTCCAAATTTGATCTTGTAATTTTTTATTATATGCCCTCTTTTTTGAGTAGTGTTTGTGTAGCTGATTATGGGCATTGTATACCCACGTTCTGTTGGAGTGGGTTAACTCTTGTTGCTTGCTTTGGTTTTAATATATGTTCCCTTCTATGAAAAAAAAAAAACAAACTTTCTACCATATCGTCACAAAACCATTCAGATATGTCTTTATCAAAACAGGGGAACACAGTATCCTTCAATTTAACAGCACAATATAAACAAAAAATGAGATCCAAAATTTCACAGGGACACAGGCTTCTTCTCCCTGCAAAAAGGCGATGATATGTATTTGTGTATATATAATATTATATTTCAAACAGCAAGAAGCATCATGAACTTGATGCAGCAATTATTGCTAACCCTAATTTTCTTAATTCTACCTTAAATACAAGGAATCACTTGTCCAAGCAAGGCCACGTTCACTTGTAGCCAAAGGCATCGATTGATTTTGAAGCCCAGTGGTCTTGTGAGTCATGTATACAATATCTCTGGTCCATGCCCTGAAATCAATGCCACTAATTTTTTTCGGCTAGTGTGTGCCATGCCTACCATTAGATAGGTTTCTTAGAAGTATGACTTCTTTCTGATGTTGGACGAGCATATTTTGAATTCACATGTCTACCTGAACAAGCGAACATATATATATTCAATTTGGAGCACATGAAGAACAAAAACTGCAAAATGCAGACACTGAAACAAGAATTGTCAATTAGGGTCAGTCCATCCTAATTCAAGCCAATCCTGTATCAATCATTTTTAAAAAAGCTGTCTAGTACAAAGGTTAGACAAGGTAGAGGTAGAATGCATTCTAAAAAGGCTAAATTGCATGAAGTGTCCTAAACTTCAATCACCGTGGAAAGAATCCTGAACTTTGACAAGTGACGAAAAACCCTCCGAATTTTTTATTGTGTGCATATAAACCCTTTTATTAAAATTTGTCATTGAAAAATCAAGATATGTTTAATTTTTTCTACTGTTAATTATAACAATAGTTAATTTCAATTTTAAAATAATGTAAAATGTAACAACACCCGTAAACCTAAAAAAAACGACTTTTAAATGAAAATCTTAACAAAAATATCTTTTGCACAAAGTCAAAAACTCTGTTTTTGTACATTAACTAAAGTTTAAGAGGAGTTCAGTATATTTTAGCCGCTGCCATTTCACCAGCTTGACCCTGCATTTATATTGGGGTTGAACAGGCCAGGAGTGGTAAGGAAATAAGGAAATCCAACCTGTTCACAACTTGATTGTTACTGATGAAGCACCTGTCTCCTGACATTTTATTTGTCTACTTCTTCAGGGATAATAGCTTTTCCCAAATAAACCTGTCGCATCTCCTCTCTCCAAATCTGCAAGCACAACAGTTACATTATGTGCTTCCCTTTGCTTCAAGATATATCCCTTAATCCAACACTTCTAAGCATTATCAAAATCATAATGCAACTTTAATTTTGGTTGGCCAATCTTATTGACCTTTTAAATAGCAAACAACTGTAGTCCCCTAAACCAAAGTAATTTAAACAAGCCCAAGCAGCAAAGATGAGGCCATCTACAATCTCATTTTGTTTCAATGCATAATTTAACCTTACTGGGAAATAAAATTCTATTTCCATTTTAAAATCAGAATTATAACATTAGGAGCAAGAAGCATGTTCTGTACAGTAATTTTGCGTACCGTATCCCGGAATTCCAACCGTATGTGAGGAACGTTTGTTTTCTGAATATCATTTCCATTTGGTCCCCTCTTGTAATACTCTTTACCAATCCAATGAGACTGAAACAAGATATGGGTAAGTTGAGTACAATATATAATAAAGCATTCTACATCTCGATAAATATCTATCATCATTGTCATAGTACAATCGATGCCCACACTCCTTGAAAGACTCACCCGTTCACACAATAATACTAAAAGGTTGAGTACAATATATAATAAAGCATTCTACATCTCAATAAAGCATTCTATTCCATAAATGTGATCCAATTTTTACTTGTACCAACACTATGACCAGTTGACGCATAAATGTGATCCCATCTTTATTTGTACCAACACTATGACCAGTTGACCCACAACAACTATCATACCTTTTAACTTGGGTGAATTACAAATAACTCGTTTCTTACCAACAAGACTTTCCTAAATCCATATTAAAAGGGTGTTTTATTAGCAATAGTAACTCTTTTCTTGACATAACTAATGCTTCTCAACACAGCTATATCAAGTATTCCAAGGAAAGTATAAGCATGATTCATGTACTACCCAGTTGGGCAACACCCCATATTAATATCAATTATCAATAAAAATAACATCTAGAAAAATATCTATTACTTCATAATGATCAATTTCTTTGATTCACTACCCAAAATTCTCTCTAATATACAACTAAAAACTATATGGTATGTTCCAGAAAATCATTGCTTCGGAGATGTTTTTTGCATGTATTTCAGACAAGTTTATTTTAAAAATTCATATTGGCATGGACTACGTATGTCACAATGACAGTATTAAATAGCCATATTGCATGTCGAGTAATGCACGCCTTGGACAGCTTTTGGCCTACAAGTAGCAATATCAATTTGGGGGTCATATATTCATCACATGTCATGATAGGTTGCACCACCTAGGCATCTTTGATCTTTAAAAGAAAATTTATCCTCCAAAGAACTATTATGTTGACGAAAGGAAAGTAGGAAACTTCTGAATTTAATTACTTCTACCCTAGGTTGCATTGGTACAGATACGTTTACGTGTTTGGGAATGGGTACGGGAACAGAAATTTGTAGAAAATATGGGGTAGGGGCATGGCATAATTATATTTATATAAAATAATAAAATATGCCACATACAATATTTTTACAATTTTACTATTAATAAATAGATAATAAATATTTTATAAAGCATAGATATTCTTTTTTTTTTTGGTACAAAAAGCATAAATATTCTATAATTGATATACTATTAACTTATTTTTTTTTGTCAATTTTTTTGTTTCAGTATCATATTGTTAGCATGTCAAGGCCCAATAAAACATGTTAGCTAATTGGTTAACTTAAAGGCTTATCATATGGCTTATGACCCAGAAAAGAGATGGTATAATCTGACAAAAGGAGTTAGACTAGTAAAATCAGAATGGTTTTATCATTGACTCTGTCGTGTCATTCTCCTCAACCCCAAAATCCTTTCATTTCCTTTATCAATTTGGATTTTGCTCAGTAGTTGTAAGCTCTACATTGTATTTGGGTTTCTTTTTTTTTTCCCTTTTAAACTGGGATATAATCAAGTACGTATAGCATACCCACAGTGTATATGTACCTGATACGTATCAGGTACAGTATGCCGGCTTATACGCCGTACCAATGCCTTCATAGCTTCTACCATTCCTATCATTGCTTTTAAGTAAATTCACTGTTTGTATATTGGGTAACAACTTTCGTTCAGAGCGATAGAGGCAAAGTCAGGATCACAACTGTACCTTTAAGGCATGTGAGAAACCTGATTGATAAACCGAATTACGGGCAATCTCACATAAGTCACATGAGCTCAACTTCCACACCTGTACATAAAGAATTGTCTCCTTAATATAAATATTGTATGTTTATGAGCCATGTACAAACAAAATCAATAAGCGAGAAAGAGAGACAGAGAGAGCCTCACAGAAGCAGCTATGCTATATTCTTCAACCAACGGTTCTTTTGTCAAATGGATTTGGAGTGGGTCATCAGTAGAAAGTGAAACATTCAGACCACGCAAGAAGAACATCGGTAAAGGATTCCGATGGTAGTCTAAAAATAGTGAGTTATTGCTCAGAGGAGACATTGCAAGTCCAATCTGATTACGAATATTCCATCAAAGTTAATTAGTTCAAGTAAATGACCCAAGTTAGTAATTAGTTAATAAAGAGCATACCTGAGCAAGATAATACAAATATTGAAGAACAGGAGATTTCCTCAAATTAATTCCATGTGCAATGTTGTGAGCAGTAAGAAAGGTTGCAGCAAGGTGGTCAATATCGCCAGCCTAAATAAAATATAAGGTATCACAGTCCCATTTAATACATACATAACAAAGAAAATATAATCTAATATTTACCTCTCCAGAATGCGGCCGGAATTTGATTGTTGTCATTCCTTTCGATTCACGAAGCTGAGGAATATGTATATTAGGCCACCAATTGATACATCAAACCATAATCAAGAAAATCCAGGTCATAGTTATTACGTTATAATTTAGGCATTAGGCAGAGAGATCTTAGAAAAAATATTGAAGGTCTTGACAAAAGAAGCTAGCAACCCGTAGAATACATAAAATGCACCCAGGACAGAACACCATTGATAATATTAATGGTTCAAGTGAGAAAAAAAGTAACTTATGCTATAAATCACTAGAAATCAGAAGGAACCTACACATTGCTGAATGAATAGCTTAGCACCCAAAATTCAATAACAAGTATAAACTTCATTATTAGGAAAAGCTACGCACCTTGTTTAGGGTGTAAAGATTTGCATAGCAGTAGTACACATAATATGAATATGCTGGATTGAAAACATTGGTCCATTGAGCAGGTGTAGGCATGTGTTTTGTTGGCCGCCTTTCAGGCTTGCTTTCATCATCCACCAAATCTAACCCAACAACCTAAACAAAGAGAAAAAGTAATTAGTAAGATAATGAATGCTAATTTTACAAGAGAAATAGACAATTAAAAAAATGATAAAATCCCCGTTGATCTTAAGCATTAGCACAATGTATGTTAATATTAAAAAAGTATATAGTAAAATAAACTGTTTTGGACATAATACATTTGATTTACACTGCAGTTGGACGTTCTCCTTGAGTGTATAAACAAAGAACAAAGTCCCACCATTGGCAGCAAAAATATCTAACCCTTCTAGATGGAAATTCATAATGTAAAAAACAATTGAAACAGTAGAAAAAACACTACCTGTTTTAAGAAAACGTGCAACTGAGGGTGCGAATCAGGATCCACGGTAACCTCAAAAAGGGGAATAAAGATATTGTCCAGAATATTCTGGAATGAGGTCACAATTCCCATTTCTTTGTACACATTGTACAATCGTGGAAGCTGCAAAACACACATTCCAAAAGAACTAACATCAGTTACCAATATTTTACAACCATTTCAGCAAATTTAGTCATAATAGAAAATCTCCAAAATTCTATTAGATGTCCAGCACTTCTAAGAGTAATACAAAGAAATGATTTCTGATATGGTCAATGAACATTATATGAAGCAGAAATGTATTCACAAAAATCTACTTAAAAATAAAAGTAGTAAAAATAACTTAAGGTACCTGAATCAACCAGACAACGTTTTCACTGTACAATTCATTGTTTACTATCCAACTGGCTAGTTGGTCCCACTCACTTTGCTTTCTACCATATATTGATATTCTATACTCAGCCATCTGTCAATAAATCAGGTATAGAAAGACACGTGTTAAGGAAGGAAACGAGTAAACAAAAATCACAACCAAGAAATTGGAAATCATTAAAATAAACGAAAAGTAGACAACAAATTTTATTTACTTTCTGTAGTAGAAAAAGTCCAAAAACGTTTCACAAGCATGAATAATGACTGATTATTTATAGATGAAAGAATAATGATTGCTTATAACTCTGATCCGCCCAACAAGATAAATTCTTCAAACTAGTGGAAAACATCAAAGCATGATAATCAAAGTAGGGATCTAGTCCAAGCTAATTGTTAGTGTCTGAACTAATCTAGTATACATTTTCAAAAAGAAAAATATTACAGAAAATAACTATACAAGGATTCAAGAAGAAAGCACCTGATATTTACTGGCACCAAGATCAGAAAACACTTCCTTTGTCAGCTCAGCCAGGAATCGGCCTATCAATTAAAGAGAAAAGTAAAGGCACATATAAGTAAAAGATGTCTCTATTGAAAACAACAATATAAATCACACCAAAAATCTTCAAAATTAAGTGCGATGCAATTTTGACAACAACAAGCCAAGAATATTTAAGTAATTTTTTTCCCTAATCCCATTACATTATTAAAGCACAGGTCCCAATTGCTCAAGCGGGAAAAAATTCCAAAGTGCTTTTAAATCTGATGCTTCCTTTTTCTAAATCAAAATATAAAGCTCACTAATTATATGCAATTTTCAAGAAATTCCTCCATCATAATCAAGGGCAAATTGTGTCTATTTAGACACGCCCCTACAAGTTTACCACTTCATTTCTAAAGAATAAATAGCATAACATAAAATCCACATTATACAGAATCCTGTTTAGTTCTCTCGTAATATATATATATATATATATATATAGATTATCTCCAATAGTGCCAGAAAATCCAGCTCCCTTTGTCTTCAATCATGAGATTATGCCAAATATGTTGGCTAGATCTCCAGAAAGTAATTTGACTAGACAACCAAGTGTTTGCTTTCCCATTCAAATTTGCTTAGAATATGAGCAGGTGTGATGAATTAGTAGTCATTATCAGAGTTGTTTGAAAAGAACAAAACCCAGCATTCCACAACATGTGGTAAAACCCTAGTTTGAAATTAAAATGTTTATCAACAAAGGCTTCACAAAAGCATAGTGTTGCCAGAGAACTAAGAAGCAAAAACAGGAATTCATCTGCAGTATATAACACCCAAAAAAACACACCTTGAATGAGATTATCCTGCTTGAGGAATATCTCCCTAAGTCTACTCTGACCACAAGGATTGTACTTAAGATTGAATTTGTCAAACCGATGAAATGTACTCTTGTCTGCATGAACATCCAGGAGATCAACATTGAGGTCATATCTGTTCAAAATAATAAGATAGAATATTAGTACAGGAATTATGTTCAACCAAATTCAATTATAACTCATGCCTACAGAAGAAATTACAGGAGTAGAAGAGTTATTTACCCTGTTAAATCCAGACTTTCAAAAACTTCCTTCAAGGTCAAATATGTCCCATCCCGAAATATTACAACCTGAAAAAAGTTAAAATTTTAGAAGGCTTCAATGACATACACAATACATGTTATGTTCCTAAGAGATAATTCGCAAGATATTTGGAATCCAAATTACAAAATGTAATGAACACTTTAATTGAAATCAACATTTATATACAGTACTTTTATGTACCTGGTAACGTCCACAGTAATATTTCCTATTGAATACAATTATCTTTAAACATTTAACAAAATAATTGTAATTATCCTTCAAGTTGTTGATTTATTCAATAAATTATGTCACTCAATGCTAGAATGTGAAAATACATAAACATAAAGCAAACTAAAACCCCAATCATCATTAGAAACTTGGAATATGATTACAGATTACCTACTAAACTTTTGACATGAACATCTTAGATTGGCTTTAGATATATATAATTTTCATATTTTTATTCAAATACACTAATTTCTTCATTTCTACTAAACTCTTATAGTTAAAACAACTTAATGAAATATGCCTAATCAATTATTAACTGCCAAATTCAACCGCCAGTTCGGTTGCTTAAATTCCAAATATATATATATGAAGCATGTGATAACACAGCAATAACAGATTCAAACAATCACCTCGTCAGGCTCTTTCCTTAGCTTTGACTTTATAAACCTTAATAGATGTTTCTGGTTCATGCATGCAGAGTGATGAACATGTGTATCAACTTTCCTGACATTATAGAAGTCTCGATGCGGGGCACTTTTCTGGGCGAGAAACTCCCTATCCGCATTCAGCATCAAATGAAGATTGAATTTCTATTCACATAGACGAAATTGTCAAATAACCAACCACTCTCATCTGCTATTGAAATTAAAGTATAGGGCACATTTTTTCACTTAAAATTAGCAATCAATGCATGTATTTACTTGTTCTAGAAGATTAAGCCGATGATGACATAAAGTTCGGATATTCCCCGCTGCTATAACTCGAAGTATGTGATGGAGGTCTGTGAAAAAGGTAGTTGCATCGGCAACAGGGAAGAGCTCTTCTTTTGCTGTTAATAGAAACCAAACATACATTATTTAAATGATACAAAAGATGCATTAAAGATAAAGATAAAGATAAAGATAAAGATAAAGATAAAGATAATAATAATAATAATAATAAT
>QANZ01014094.1:13343-34790 GCA_003254925.1 Chamaecrista fasciculata
TAATAATAATAATAATAATAATAATAATAATAATAATAATAATAATAATAATAATAATAATAATAATAATAATAATAATAATAATAATTACTTACAATCTCTATTTGGATAAACATGTATAACACCATCTTCCATTTGAAAAAAATGCTGCAGCACATCAAACCAGAATATATCAATGACACAGGATAGCATTGAGAAGCCCTAATCTAGACAAGTGGAATACCAGGGAAAAAATAGGAACTCACATCAGACTTCCCTTCGGGTATGTAAAAGAATGGTTCTGGGTTAGGCTTTGGAGTACTAGGATCAGATATAACTTCTTTCTCCCATGGAGCTACTGCTTCTTTAAACACATACCTTTTTCGCATTTCAAGGCATTCTTGAAGCACGACATAGGCTTCCACTTCATCAGGAGATGGAGCCTCTACACAGAAAATATAGGAACGTTAGTTTGCTAAAAGATTTTTTACTGTTGCTATTGCTATTAAATTAAGAAAAATAATGAGCTTGGATTATATGCTAACCAAAAGAAAACACATCTTAAGCAATCAATTACACACAAGAAAATGAGCAAAAATTAATACCAAGAGGCGTAATTTTGAGTCGAGCAAAAGTTTCTTGCTCTGGCTCTTTTCTCAGAATATCAGCTGCAATTGGGTCAGGTTGAACACCATGCAGGTCACCGGAAATGCTATGGGAGCGAATCATACTTGAAGCAGCAATTGCCGCTTTCTCTCCATTAGCACTAACGTGATCAGGGGTTTTTCCTTCCGGCCTCTGCACACAGTGGAAATTGAAAATTTAATCCAACAGCTTCTCATAATTTCATACATTTTAATGGACACAAAATACTGCATGTCAGAATCCTGTGATGCACAAAATGCGACTAAATAATAATGGAAAGTAAACTAGGTTATTACCAAGCCCAGATGAAAGGGGCAAGGAGGCAATGGAAGAGAAAGAAAGATTTACTTATCATATGAAGGGTACACTCAATGCCCAGGATTGCAAAAGAGACTTACAATATCTCCATTTGTGTGTAGATATGTAGAATCTAGTTTGGCATTCTCAGTCAAATCATCTTCATCATCAGATCCTTCCACACTTTCAAAGGCACTTGGAACAGGAGATTTTGGGGATTTTGGTCTTAAAAGACTTCTCTTTGGGGTACCAGCATGCACAGATTTTCCTGCAACCATATATTTGTGTTTTAAGGAAGAAAATTTCAACAATAGGGTTAATCCATTATTGTATATGTTCTTATGTGGCCAGTTCACAAGTCACAAAATGGAAGTGCAGTAGAAAGCAATCACCATGGTAATACAAAACATGCTATTCACTCTCCTTGCCCCTTCCCTTGGCACCACCCTTTAAGCACATAGTTATGAGAATTTTTCAAAGGTAATAAACAATTTAATATTTACTAAGAAGGAATAACATTCTCGGAAACAGTCTATTTGAACTACCATAAGGGCCACAAGAGGAATATACTCCAAGACTTATTCTCCCAGAAAACTTATTAACTGACTTTTAATCATTCTGAAGCTTTGCTCATTTCCCTCACATTTTATAACTCTCTCTTTCCCCTATTTTTCCTTTAAGATGAGTTCTGGTTCTAAAAATCTTTGGTAACCAGCTAAGGACTTGTCAGAATAATTTTTAAATGGTTTATCCCACAGACTTCTGTTCGATGGATGTCAATTGAGTAATTCAAAAAAATAAAAGTCAATTAAGATTGCATGACCAAAGAATTTTTTTAAACTTGTATTAAACTCCAAATTATATGACTAATGTTGACAATATGTAGAAAATAGCTGTTTAATGACAGGAAAAAAACACACTTCCTAGTTCATACTGCAAGCAAGTGCAGAGTTTTCTAGAAACAAACTTCAAATATATATTGTATCAATATCAATTGGTGAATGTTCTTTAACAAAAAAGGTCAATTTCCTATATCCTGGTAGTGGTAGGTTGACTAGAAGGTAATCCATATCCATAAACTGAAAGCCAATTCGATGTTAAACAAGAAACTATATTGGGAATCAAATAAGGGTGAGGAAATCTAACTCTACCCGGAAGAAAGGGACGGTTTGTTAAAGGAAAGGGGCATTGGGTGATTCCTAAAAACTAACAATCTTCAAGCTTTATTACAGATAGAAGAAAATTGAGTGCATAGGGCTCTTTTCACTCCTGGAAAGGTTGGCTTTACGTATGTAAAATTAGGTATTCTATATATTTTTCTAGTCAATCATGGCTGCAAATAGTCATGAGGACGCCGTCTAATATTCAAGAAATGAAAAAGGAAGATGGAGAAGAAGAAATTTGATGATAACTACAATGTCAAAATCATTTTGCAGAAGGAATTGACTTCACTCCACCCAATTAGCCCCATAGTAGAAGATTTCAGCACGCATCTCAAACAGGAAACCCCCTCAGAATATACACAATCCAAAAGGCATACATACATCAATCCCCGAAAGTGATCTAGATATCATCGTTCTGATTCATATAATAATTAATTAACAGTATGAATACCACGCATCCCAGATTAAAGCTGCAATCAGTCACTCTAACCCTCTCTAAAGCAGCAACATCAGAGTGAGCAATTACTTCTCATCACCAATCAAAAGCCTGGAGTGCGAAAATACCTTCATGAAGTGTATGCAGGCGGGGCAGCCCAGCCGGAATACCATCGACGGGCAGGAAGCCATTGCGCCTCTCATCGCCGCCGTCCATCCCGCCGGAGATCGCCGTGACATCGGGCAACGAAGCAGAGCCTCGGCGGTAATAGCCGTTCCCCTTCCTCCTAGCGTAACCACCAGCACGCCGTTTCTGCAAATGCCGCGGCGAATCGTCGTCGGAGACATCGTCCTTCTCTCTCTCCACCGTCTTGGCAAACTCCAGAAGCTGCGTCAGAGTCTTCCGGTGCATATAGTAAGCCGATACAGCCACAACCGAAGCTCCGACGAGAGCCGCCACAGCCAAATGCAAAGCATACCCATCCATGATTATCGATTACTTCCTCTCTCTCTCTCTCTCTCTCTGAAGAAGAAGAAGTAAGAGAGTGAGAGGGATAAACCCTACTCTCAAGACTCAAGAGTCCAAAGGTGAAAGAGAAAACTGTGTGATATGATATGATGATATCAGTATAAAAATGGAGACAGCTTAGGTTCTCTCTTTGGTATTTATAGACAAGAAAACCCAACACAACGTGTTAGAGAATAGTGTTAGTGTGTGTGTTACTATCTCTCTTCTCTTCTCTCCTCTTCCTTTTTCTCTCTTTTGGCTCTGTGTGTTTCTTTCTCCTTTTTCCTCTCAAATTTCACTTTCAGCTTTTTCCTGGTGCCAGGGGTGAAAAGGGAAACAAAAAAAAATAGTTTTGTGTTTTTGTTTATCCAAATCATCATTTCTTAGGTATAAGCACTTTTTTTATTCTTAAATTTTACATCAATGGTGAATTTGGTTTTCAGGCCAAAAAAAAAAAAATTTGGTCTTCAATTTTTTTTTTTTGGTAAATTACACTTTGGAACTTTGAAGTATTGATCAATTCCACTTTAGTATCATGTTCTTTCAAAAGTGATATGTTGGTAGTTTTTTCTATTCGCCATTAGCACTTTGGTACCCCAAAAATTTTTTCTCGTTACCTCTTGATAAAAAAAAACATGTGTACGTCATGTACATGATTAAAAACACAAAATTCATCATCCTAAACTCAGATTTCATGATTCAGTCTCCAAAAAACACGATTCAGTATATACTTGAAAGCAGAGGATTCCGTGTTGTTTTTAGGCTGGATCGTGAAATCTAAATTTAGGAGGGTGCATTTCGTGTTTTTGACCATACATGTGACCTACACGTACTTATTTCCATCAAAAGGTAACCGAAAAAATTTTTGGGTGCCAAAGTGCTAACGACAAATAGAATAGGGTACGAAAATATCACTTTTGAAACAATAGGGCACCAAAATGGAATTGGTCCATACATCAGGGTATCAAAGTGTTAACGACGAATAGAACAAGGTAATAAAATGTCACTTTTGAAAGAATATGACACTAAAGTCTAATTGGTCTATACCTCAGGGTGCTAAAGTGTAATTTACTCATTTTTTTATGATCAATTTCACATTCTAGTCAATTTTATCCTTTGACTAATTTTTCTAATAAATTAACAGCAAGTTTCATTCTGTTTTTCAAAATGAGTGGAGCAGTGTTGTCAGAACCGAACCGGATAGAGACTCGGACAAGCATTCGGTTTACGGTCTCATTGGTTCAATCGGTTGAACCGTCAGTCGGACCGGATGACCCAATAAATAATTATTTTTAATATATTTTTTGTTTGTGGTTTAAGAGATGCATTTAATTTATTACTAAATACATTTCTTCATCTAAATAATATAATTTTTCTCTCCACTACTAGAGATTATAGATTAAATGCATTTTTTTCAAGCAAATGAATGGAATGAATGCATCCTAAACAAGATCTAATAAGTCATAAATTCACAATAATTAATTAAATTCAACATTTCGACCCTCAAATTTCAAGTTCAACAAAAAAAAAGAGGAAGAGGACCAAATAAGAGAATATTTAGAGACCATAAGCAAAAAAAAAAAAAACTAGTTGGACCACCGGTTCGGTCCAGCGATTGGACCCCGGTTCGCTGGTTTTGTCCAGTTAAAACCGGTCCAACCGACAGTTTGGTTTTTTTTGTCGAACCCACTTGCTTTCACATTCGGTTGGCGGTCGGACTGGTTGGACCGTCCGGTCCAGTCCGGTTCTGACGACACTGGAGTGGAGATTTAAACTTTTTTTTCAATTTATATTACATATTATTAGCCACATAGATTTTATAATTAATATTTGACTAAAATAAGAGTAAATGATAAAATTGACCAAAATGTAAAATATTGGGGACGAAATTGATCGTAAAAAAAGATTGGGGATGAAATTAACAGTTAGTGTAAAGTTTGGGGACCAAAATAGTATTTTTTTCCTTAAGTTTATTAACTTTCTTTCCTTTTGAAAAATTGGAAAGGTTGATATTATTAATATTATTGTTATTATTAGATTTTGCATTAAAAAAAGGATTTGAAACAAATCTGCTTTTAAGAAATGGAGTGCAAAATCATTAATGTCTTAAAAGAATCGTTTATTTTATATTGCAAGTGTAACTTTTTTTTTTTTTTTTTTNTTTTTTTTTTTGCCTGGAACATAATTCATTTAAAAGCAATGCAAAGTCAAGCACAGTACAAACGAAAATAAAGCAAAAATAGCCAACCCTTCCCTAGCATAAACAGGAACACTAGACAGGATATCAACTGACGAAGATGGGGGGTTTACAACTCATTCTCGTTTTAGACAAATTAGCAAGACTATCAACTGTCAAGTTAGCGCGCGGGTCTAGGAATACAACTAAAGATACAATCATCTAAAAAACTGAAAACATAAATAATGTCATCTAAAAAAGACAAACACTTCCAACAGGACAACAGGCAATCCCAGTGATTGTCCTAAATAATGACATAATCAGACTCAAAACAAAAACAACAATAATAAAATGATAAAACGAAACAACATCGTGGAAGAGCACCCAAAAATTAGAACCAAACCAAGAAGCCGCCGTAGAATGCCTAGTCCATAGTCGTCGTCGCAGAACGTCGCCGTCATTAAACCCTACAAATAAAGTAATACTCTCATAAAGAGAGAAAGGAACTCTCACGAGGGAGGGGTATTCTATACTACCTAACGGAGAAGAATGGGACTACCGCCGCTGAAAACGACAACAGCCAAACATTAACGCAAAACTGCGTGTGTGGAGGAAGAAGAAAGCAAGAGCAGCGGCTAGCGGCTAGGGTTAAATTTTAAGTGTAACTTATTATTACATAAATTTTAAAACTTATTTAATGTTTTAAATAATGGACCAGTCATTGACTGATTTAAACATTGGTTAAAGATTTTAATCGTCTAATCAAATTAATTGATATTAATTAAATATATTAAAATTAATATATTTATATTAAAATTAATATATTTAATTTAATATGATAAAAATTAAATTAAGAAATGCTAAAAATATATTATAAACTTATTAAACTTAAGCTATAAAGAAGTGAAAATTGAGAGGAGGAGAGATTATGTGTTAAATTGAAACTTAAGAAGCAACATACTTTTTGAGTCTAAATTTAATAAAAGTAAACTTCTAAAATAACATTATTTTGATACAAAATGATTTTAAAAAATTGACCAATTTGGTATGTTATCATCTTATACTCACCATCTTATATATTATAGATTTCTTGCATTTGAGAATGTCATGATATCGTCATACGTCGACATCTAAGATAACACATTGACATCATATGATAGCAAAAAGGATATGATCTGATAACAACACAAAAACTATGTCATCTCATATGACAAAGTTTGCAAAGACGCTTTTTTTAATTAAAGTTCCAATTTTA
The DNA here is from genome assembly GCA_003254925.1 of Chamaecrista fasciculata. Taxonomy (NCBI): domain Eukaryota; kingdom Viridiplantae; phylum Streptophyta; class Magnoliopsida; order Fabales; family Fabaceae; genus Chamaecrista; species Chamaecrista fasciculata. The sequence goes on from QANZ01014094.1 coordinate 19,802, forward strand.
CCCTTTTTTGATTTTTTTTTTTATAAAACTTACTATTTGATCCCTAAATTTATACTCGGTCAACTAATTTGTCCACAACTAATCAAAATATATTAAAACTACTCTTCATTATATTATTATAATTTAATTATTTATCATTATTATTAAATAAATTTTTTAAGTATAGAAATATAAATGAATAAATTTTTTTGTATAATTATTTAGATATTTATTTTGAAAATATCAATATATGTTTTTAAGATGTTAAAATAAGGGTAAACATGGAAATTTAAAGAAGATTCATGTTATTGAATAGAGAATACTAGACATATGGATCTTACATCTATGATATTTATAATTGTCATAACAAATGTAAGTATTATAAATATCAGGTAGATTAAACTATAGTATCACATACCATGACATTTGAGATACTATGTCATACTCATCATCTTAAATCACAGTGTATCAAAAATCTAGTCTAATTTTATTGATTGTTGGTCGCTTCGGTAGATTTTGTGATTGAGCAATTTAACTTTATTTTGGATCGAACCACTAGCTTATTTAATTCAATTTTATAAATAGTGTTTTTACTTGAATGCAATGTTGTAAGAATTGTACTAGACCGAATGATCTGATCAGTTCAACTATTTATTATATTGAAGAACAAGTTGGTTCGACCATGAAAATTGTTTCGACTGTTGGATTGGAAATAACTAGATAGAACTTGGTTGGACCGGTGAACTGCTAAAGAACCGTTCAATTCAATTAAAATATTAAAATTCTACCTTGATCACTTATATATCAATATTTTTTTTTTAATTTAGCCCCTTAAAAAATTTTTCTTCTCAATTTAGTCTCTAAACAAATTCTTTTTCTCTATTTAATCTCTAAAAAAATTATTTTATCATCGATCTTAGTCCCTATATATAAACTACTACTCTCTTTGATTTATAATATTTGTTATCGTTTGGTGGGTGTGCACAGACCAAGAAAATGATTAGTTCACCTTAAATTCAAAAAGTATAAGATAAAAAAAAAACTATATTACCCTTATTTATTCTTTTCTATTTTTAAAGGATACTTATTATTAAGAGAGAATAGGCAGAGATAAAACTGTAAAAAATAATTAATGCTTTCTTAATTTTGTAAAACAAGAAAAAATTTGAAACATAAAGATTCCTCCAACTCAAGCAGATATTGTGAACCGGGGGGAGTACATGGTAACATTAATTATTTATGATAAATTTTCAATTTATAACTATTTACTATGATTATAATTCTAATATTTATATTTCATATATCAATTATATTTAAAATCATTAATAATTATCATTTATTACATCATTCGATTTAACCATCGCTTCGACTGGTTAAACCAATCAGATTATAAATCGATCACTTTTTTAGTTTATTGAATGGTCCGATTCTGATAACATTGCTTTAATGTTGGTTATTTATGTTTCTTCTTCCCGATTTTATTTGCCTTGGAACTTGGAAAATTGAAAGTTTGTATTTAATCTTAGGTCAAAATTCATATCAAATAGTTAGAGCCGTTAAAACAAGCCCAACCCGATGAGTTGACTTGTTTAACCCGTTGAATTGGTGAGCTGGATTGATAAAATCTCAGCTTATCAAAAATTATAGCTTGTGTGGGTAGACTCACCTAACTCGCAACTTGTGGTGAGTTAACCCAGTGAGTTGGTGAACAAACATACCTTATTTGAAAAAAAAAAAATTGAAAAGTCTTTGATTTGCCTTAATTTTCATTTTCAATATTGAGTGATGCATTGATGCAAAATTGAAAATGTTATTTTTCTTTAATTCGTTTATTAAGGAAGATTTTTTTCATGAAAAATATTTTAATTTTAAAAAACAGAAAAAATGAAAAAAAAAATATGGGTTAAGTGAGCTAACCCGACTCACCAACTAGCCAAATCTTGGTTCACCTAGAATTTTGACTCAAGTGAGCCATGTTAGCTCGTTTTGACGGCTCTACTTGAACATTGCTCCCCCTTTCATCTTTTTTTATATATTATATTATATTTAATCATTTGAAATGCACCTTATTTTAATAATTAATATTGTGTCCAAATGTGTTGGGAAAAAATTAGGCATTTTAGGGTGCAAAACATCAAATAAATGTTTTGAATTCAAAATTAAGAAAATATATATTCAAATTTTAAATTAAAAAAGATTTTGACAATATCATGTCAAAAAAACCAGAAACTCTTCAAAGCCCAAAACTTATGATTAAAATTTTTTATCTATCACACATATTGAGTGAGCTACAGATAATTACAAAATTAAAATTATGAACCTAGGTATGTTCATAAGTTCAAATCAAAAAACATAAAAATAATCGTAGGGAACCTAATCACCTATGCATGTTCTAAAATTTTAGGAAAACATCAACTCCATGATTATCTTCCTTTTCTTTGCCTAATAACTCCATGATTATCATCACATACAAATATATCTAAGATATTTTAACACGAATCATAAAAAGGAATTTTAAGGAAATGAATAACAAATGTATCCCTAAAACTTTTTAGCTTGATGAAGTCCGGAAGAACAGAGCACTAGCGTAACCTAAATTCCTCGAAACCCAATTCGGGGACCCATAATATATAAAACATAAGTTTACTAACTTGGATGCCTTTGTCAAAATCTCTATCTCCATCGAGACTCATCTCTATCTGCCAAACTCCTAAAAAAATATTGCATCAAACAATGAACTTTACCTACTAGAGGTAAAGCCAGATTTTCACAACTAATGTGCAAAAAAAAGGACTCAAGAGAAGAGAGAAAAATTATTATGTAGGGTTTTTCCTAAAAAGGAGCCCCTTTTCCAAGTGAATGGAATGATCAATGAAAATATTGGAGAGTAATCCTATTTATGAGAGAAAGAGAAGGTTTAAAATGTTGAATTATTCAATGTTTGAATTAAAATGCCTTGCACCACAACGTGCATAGCTTATACACTGTGGTGCACCACAAGTGGCGCACGTCCGACATGTAGCCCCTCCTTTAGGTGGCTCATGGAGACACATTCGACCTCTAAGGTCATTTTAATTTCATTTTGTTCAATTTTTTTAAATCAACTCATAACCCAATTAGACATCCATATGAGTGTATCTAAGTCCCAAAAGCCAACATCAATATTAAACATTTCAATTAAATTTAGTCATAGAAAATTTCATCATTTGTTTTGAAAAAGAAAGCCCAATCTTACAAAAGACTTCGAAGTTTTAATTATATATGTTAAAATTATCGTTAGTTATTTAATATTAAACGTTGATTTGTATAGACATACTTTGTGTTACTCAAAGTATCATTGGTAAGAGTGACTAATCTCTTGTTGGCTTACAAACACCTCAATGGGTTGGGACGTTGTTCCAAGAATTTAAAGTATGTTTGGATTGGAGATTTATGAAGAGAAAGGAATGTAATATAGAAAGATTTGAGACTCTTTCCCCTTATTTAGAAAGTTGAAAATTAGAGAGAAATTATGAGGCTTTAATCTCTCATTCTTCTCTCTCATTTACAAATAACAAATACCTTAAATTTTGATATTTTCGAAGAGGTATTAACACTCAAACAAAGAGAAATAATATGGAAAGTTAACCTCCAATTCTCCTCCTAATTGTTAAACATAACTTGAGGTTGTTTTATATCTAGAGACAAGAATTGAATCTCATAGTGTACCTTAGAATTGTATAGACTTTTACACTTTAACCTTATTATCATTCATTTTTTTAAAAGAAATATAAACACCTTTAGATTCAAAATAAATCAAAATCAATGATAACACAATAATCACCAAACCTAGTAACTTAAAAACCACTTCCAACATTATATATATATATATATCTATATATCTATATATATCTATATATATATTTGAACTTTTTTTTTGCTAGTTTTCAACATAAATGTTTAGATTAGGTGTAAACGTAATATCAACGCTTCACATAATAATTGTTTTTGATAATGTTAAAATTTTGTATCTTTTTAAAGACTTAGGAAAATATTTAGGGTTTTTTTTAAAACAAATGAAACTTTAATGTTAAAATAAAATTTGGCTCAAATATTTTAGAACAAAATAAAAATTTAACTTTCATATGGCTAAAACAATCTTTATATGCACATCTTTTAATCACCATTTCATCATACATTCAGCAACTCTCAAGTCTCAACTAAACTTCAATGTTAATTTTAACGTGATGAGTAACAAAACAATATTGAATTTTTTCTGTAAACATTTATGATAAAATTGACATTAAACAAAATCAACCTTTATAATGAAACTCGCATGGAAAAAAAAACTCTATAGCCTTTATAGACTAAAAATAAACTTTTCCCCACCTAAAAATGAAATATTTTATCATTTAACCATTAAAATGTAAAAAACATGAAACCAACTAGAAGCAATGGTATTGTTTTGGCCATTATATTATGTTTGTATATATATAGTGGCCCACTAATCAAAATAAGTAAAGAAGAATGGCATCCTTTAAACATGTGGTGGGTGTGTACATCAGTACATGTACTGTCAAATAAAAATTGGCATAAATTGTACAATTGCTTGGATAATGAAAATGACACACAATCCACACTTCTCTATTCCATCTATCTTATCTTACATACTCTCTCTTATTGGCCTTTTTATACACCAATATTGGCCCACTCTCTACTTCACACGTGTTCCATCCCTTAATTGCATTCCCTGTATTTTTTTTTATCAAAAATCGAAAATAATATAAATTGGAGAAAATCTACTATTTGGTCGCTAGATTTACACCAATCAACTAATTAGTTCCTGAATAATCAAAATACACTACTTAATTCCTGAATTATTGAAATTATCAACGACTTGGTCTTTAGGTCAAATTCAAGGATCAAAAAGTATAAATTCAAGGACAAATAGTACAAATTTAGTACAAGTTTAGGAACCAAAGGGTATAAAATTAGTTAAAATTCAGGAATCAAGTAATATTAATTTAGTACAACTTCAAGGATAAAAAAGTATAAAATTAATCCAAATTCATGTGGATTAAATAACATTAATTTAGTACAAATTCATGAATCAAAATGTGTAGAATTAGTTCAAATTCAGGGACCAGATCATCACTAGTGACCAAATAGTTGATAATTGAAATATTTTAGGGACCAAATCATATATTTTGATTATTCAGAAACTGATTAGTTGATTATGTGTAAATTCAAGAAACAAATAGTAGGTTTTCTTTATAATTTAATTATAACTACACTTTTAATATAATTAAAGTTAACATTTAAATTTGGCCAAAAACATATTTTGGTCCCTAATGTTTACCCCAAGTTCCATGTTGGTCCCTAATATTTTTTGGTTTCGATTTTGGTCCTTAATGTTTTCTAAAAGTTTCATTATTGATCATTTTTATTGAATATGGTCATATCTCTTTCATTTTGAATTCAAATGCAATTAAATTAGAGCTACGAGTTAAATTAAATGAGTTTTTTCTTTGCCTAGTTGAACTCATCAATAAACTAAGTCCAATTGAACATGAAATTCGATTTGAAAATAGGCCATTTATTTCATGAATTTGGTCATATCTCTCTCGTTTCATATCTAAATGCAACGGAATCAAAGCTACAAGTTACTCTTGATGAGTATTTTCTTTGTCTAGTTGGGACCATTAACAAATGAGGTCAAATAGTACTCCGAAAATTAATATTGATGTTTTTACCAAGCTCATTTTCAAAGTATTATTTGACCTCGTTTGCCAATGATCTCAATTGGATAGAAAAAAGAACTCGTCAAGAGTAATTTGTAGCTTCGATTTCATTGTACCCAAACTTGAAACGAGAAAAATATAACCAAATTAATGAAACAAGCGACCCATTTTTTGGTCCAATTTCATATCCTATTGAAGCTCGTTTGCCAATAACTTTTATTGAATAAAGAAAGAACTTATCAAATTTAACATGTAACTCTGATTTAATTGCATTCGGGTTTGAAACAAAAGAGAGATGTTCATATTCAATAGTTAGGGACTATTAATAATATTTTTAGAAAATATTAAAGACCAAAACGAAATTTCGGGTAAACATCAGGGACCAAAATAGGTTTTTGACCTTTAAATTTTCAAATATTATGTCTTGAATCTAAAATAAGTTGTATGTATAAAAAAAATGTTAATTAAGACAAATTTCATTTTATGTCTCAAAATAATTAATCTATAACCATAAAGACACCCTCTATTTATTCAAAAATATTTGTATAACTAAACCGCTCCCCTTAAAGATCTGCATAATTTCTTATCATCTGATTTTATCATCAAGCGTCATATCTTGTCTCATAAGGACTTTGATTAGTTTTTTATGTCCCTAGCACCTTTTGTCACAGTTATGTTAGATTTAGATTTTGTTATTTCTCTCTGATTCTCCCTGTTGTTGTTATAAAAAATAAATAAATAAATAAGTATATCAATAAATAGACATTACGCTTGTTTATAATTAGCAATTGATTAAATAAATAAGGCCAAAGTCCTATTTTGGTCTCTCTGTTATGCTCATTGTTCCAAATAGGTTCCTCAATTATTTTTCGTTCCATATTGGTCCCTCAGTTATCCAAAACTTGTCAAAGTTGGTCCATCTAACGTTTTTCATCTATTTTTTCGTTAAAAAAAAAAAAGGAAAAATAAACTTGCATCCCCAAAAGTTTTATTTTCTTATATTAAGGTCCTTTTCTTTTTATAATAGGATCAAAACGTAAGAAAAGAAAATAAATTAAAATTTTAAGTGAATTTATCCAAAAACACAAAATCTCTTTCTCTAACCCTAACGACGCTGTCTCTGATAGCCTAACGACGCCGTCTCTGAAATTGGAAGAGGAATCAGCGCGAGAAAGGTGACTTTCATCTCTGTTGGTGTTTCTTAAGATAACGATAATCAAAGAATTGGAATCAAGTTTCTATCTCAAACGGTCAAACCTAGTTGTAATGTTAGACCAAAGGGTTATATTTTGTTGGGAAAATTTACTGAAGCAAATCTCATGTAATAAAGTTTAAGTATTGATGCCAAAATCTTAAGTGAAAATTGCTTCGAAATTACAAAGCCTTTCTAAGTTCCAAAACCTCACACCAATGAACCAATCTTATTCAGGGATCGGAAAGGGTAAACATAAACGAAAATCACCTTTCTCGTGCTGATTCCTCTTCCAATCTCCCGCCTCCCGCCGATCATCACGAACCCTCACAAATCGTTTCGGCACACGACGGAAAATCGTTCCGGCACACGACGGAGAGGAAATCTCGTCGCCGGCGTCGTCGAGTTGTGTGAGAGACGAAGATGTGAATCCAATGTCGGTGCCGGAGACGACAACGACACCGTCGGTACGATGGCCCCGAGTGGCCGATGAAGGTGGGAAGCTATGGAGGCTTCGGTTGGAGGCTATCAGAGACGCGTCGTCAGGCTATCAGAGACAGCGTCGTTAGGGTTAGAGAGGGAGAGAATTTATGTTTTTGGATAAATTCACTTAAAATCTTAATTTATTTCTTTTTCTTACGTTTTGATACTATTATAAAAAGAAAAGGACCTTAATATAAGAAAATATAACTTTTGGGGATGAAAGTTTATTTTTCCTCTTTTTTTAACGGAAAAATGGATGGAAAACATTAGAGGGACCAACTTTGACAAGTTTTGGATAACTGAGGGACCAATATGAAACGAAAAATAACTGGGGGACCTATTTGGAACAATGAGTATAACAGAGGGACCAAAATAGGACTTTGGCCAATAAATAAAGACTCATTATTTTATTTTGAAAGTTTAATATCAAAAATTAACTTTGGCATGTCATTCCAAGTAACTTTATGGGGTTGTTTATATACACCTCTTCACATATATATATATATACAAAATGAGCCAGTAAAACGTATATATCAAGAAACCAATATATAGTGCACTCACTTTTTTCTAAATTTAATTTATTTATTTATAAAACATCATTTCACTAAATTAAGATATAGTTAAAAAAAGTAATAAAAAAGTGATGAGATTAATTAAAGTAATGAGATTTCACACAATCAAAAAGTTTAAGTTTAACTTTCAGATTCAATATATAGACTTCTTGAAAATTGAAATAAATTACTTATTTAGGTGAAAATTGACAAGAAAAGCATATATGTCTCAAAAGTATTGACCTTTTGACAAGGCAATGAGGTAGAATAAAAAGGCTTCACAATTCACATACATATAAAAGGCACACCCTTTGTACCCTTTTGAGGGATATTCCTTGTTGCACTAAAACCACGAAGCCACTAAAGGTAGAGTAACTAAAGTATCATGGCTCATTTGCAAACTTAAAGTATTATAGTCTCTCCAAAACAAATAATTATTAGGGTTCAACTTTTTTAAATCCCTAGTTCTCCACATCCTCACTATTCAACTTTTGCCTTTATAAGAAACAATTCTCATCATACTCATCTATGTATACTTTTCCTTTATTTCTCTCAATATATTTTATTATTTTCTAATCATGCTTGAGGATATTTACTTTTTGGTTAATATAAGTTTAAGTGAAGGTAGACACCAGTATCCTATTAAGATCAGGGAATACTTTCCGATCTCTTTGAGGATTTATGGAAGGAATTTACATATTACTCGCTAAATAAAACCCTCACATCGATTAGAGGATTCAAACTCTCACTCTTGTGGAATAAGAGCCCGAACCTTAACCAACAGTGCCAATCATACTTGATGATATGATCAAATTATGGTGAACAATCTTAGAAATATACACGTAATATCCACATTGGTGATACATACATGACTTCCATTTATTTAAGATTTAAATATAACTATACTATATTATATGTGGGAGGAGCCTTCTGGTCGTCCTCCCACTTATACTAAGATAAAAACATTACATGTAATTAAAATAAGAGAAAATTTATTATTTGATCCCTCTTTTTTACTAAGTTAACAATTCAGTCCCTCATTTATTTTAAATATATATATATATATGTTAGTGCTCCTAAAGATCAAAAATTGAAATGCAAATTTTAAAAAAGCAGTTCCTTTATTTGTACCAACTGATTATTATGGGTGCGTTTGGATTGCGAAGTTAAGGTAAAGGAGGATAAAGGAATGGGGGAGGTAATAAAGGAGAGGTAAAAGATTTATGTTATAAAAGAGGTTTTTAGTAAATGTTGTTTGGGAAAATGAGAGATAAATGAGGAATTATGATGTGAAATTATTTTAAAGGGGATGTAATGATTGTGATGGGTTGAAATAATAGTATTGATATTTTAAATTTGTATAGGGGTAAAAATGGTAAAAATAAAAGAGAATAAAAGAGTGTTATTTTGGTGTTTGTTTTGGTATTAATAAAGTAGTATGATGTAATGATTGCCTCAAAATTTGTGCTAAAGAAGAAGTTAATAAAGGAGATTTTTGGAGTGGTAAGGTAAAGGAGGATGAAAGTGTGAATGTGTGACCAAAATGTAATTTTTGAGTACTGAATTGTAAATTTTTGAGGACTAGATTATATATTTTTCTTGTTTACTGTCTTTTAATTTTATTTTAAATTTTTGATACTACAAAAAATATTACCCATGTATATAATAGTGGAGGGACCAAAATGTATATTTTTTGGGGTATGAATTATGTATTTTTCTAAATTTTGTTCTTCAGTAGTTGCAGAACCAAAAATATTAGTCATATATATACTGAATGATGAACCAATATGTATATTTTTTTTATATGAATTATACTTTTTTTCTCAATAGTCTATAGTACAAAAAATATTATCCATATATATACGAGAAGAGTGATCAAACTGGAAAGTTTTGAGATTCGAGAATTATAATTTTTTTCTTATATTGGTTTTTTTATTATTTTTTCACCACAAAAACATTACTCATATATGTGTTGGAGTAGGGACCAAACTGTAATTAAATTTTCACACCAGCAAAAATATATTTTTTTTTCTTATTAATGTTTTTGAAATATGGTTATAAAAATTTCACACCACCAACAATATTACCCTGAGATCTGATTACACTAAAAAAATATTATTAAAGTTGGATTGATCTGTAATTTTCGTTGTCGAATGAAACAACAAAAAATATTACCCATATACTGAAAACAAAAAAAAATTGGTTGCAACATGCCCAAAGGAATACAAAGCCAGTCTCGTATGTTTTGTGCATATATGTTTTCTGGTAGTCGATAATTTAAAACTATAGTATCAAATAAATAATTTCAAATATAATCTATTAAAATAAATAAAAACAAAATGAAACAAATCACTCACGTCTTGTTCAATTGTTCATCCCACGTACTCATTTTATTTCAAATATAATCTATCAAAATAAATAGAAACAAAATAAAAAACAATTCACTCACGTTCATTTTCAAGTTTTTAACCCAAAATGAATGTCTAGCCCCACGTCTTGTTCAATTGTTCATCCCTCCTCATTCCCATATTTATTATTTAATTTTAAATATAATATCTGTAAATATTATAAAAATAAAGAAACATCCTCAAGCTCATTATTCTAGATTCATTCACATTAAGCCAAAAAATTATAAGAAGAGTAATTTTCTTTCTACAAAAAAATGAAGTTTTAATTTAAAATTTAAATTTTATGATTTTATTTTATATTTTTCTCATTCTTTTTTCTCTTATTAATTTTATAGAATATTTTTTTTATGTATTCATATAGGTTGATTTATCGAAGTCATTGTTATATATATCTTAATTAAATTATTTCAAATTTTATATACGGGCACGCAAAGCCCTCTAGTATATATATATACTTCCCACACCTCGTAAGCCTTTTTTTATATGTTGATTGTCCTCGGATGTTTGAACCGTTTTGGCAAACTCAAGTCGGTACGCGATTTTAGTTTGAGAATTTGTTGATTTGGGTGTTTGAGCTTGTGTTTGGAGATGTGAGTTGGTATAATTTCAAGGACTAAAATTATTTTTTAAGTAAATTATATATATAATATAATATAATATAATATAATATAATATAATATAATATGAGAGAGAGAGAGAGAGAGAGAGGTGTGAGTAAAAGAAAAAGAAAATAATAAGAAAAGATGAATGGAGAGAGAAAGTTGTAAGGGTAATAAATAAAAATATTTTAATATGCAATTTACAAATTTTCCTTTTGAGTATTTTATTATTTTATTTATAGTAAAAAGTAGGTAATTATATGTAGTTGAGTAGGGATATGTTAGTAATAATTTTAGAAGATAAATGAGAAAAATAAAAGAGGGGGAGATAACTATGAAACAAACAAGATTTTTAACTGTAGCTCTGATATTAAAGAAGTACTGAGGGATAAAGGAAGATAAAAGGACCAAAGAGAAACATCCAAACGCACCCTATGTTTATTTTAAGGGATTTTAATAAGCTTTACTTTTGAGGACACCGAAGGTTAATTAAGAAAGTATTATTATATTTTAAAAATGAAACTTATAACCATTCGAAAATAAATAATTTTGACAAAATAAATTAGGGCCCGTTTGGTACAAAGTAAAGTGGGGGATGCAAAGTAAAGGCACAGAACCCAAGAATTTCTCTTGTTTGGTAGGGTCTTTTAAGTCTTGTAAAAAGGATTACATTGTAAACTGGATTACAATGAACAATGTCCAAATTTTTGCATCACAAATCTGATGTAAAGGCTGTTTACATAAAGAAAAAAAAATATAAAAATACCAAATTGCCCCTCTCCCATGTCTGTCATCTTCTTCCTCTTCGTTGGCAACAACCCAGAACTTAGCAACGACGGCGACGGAGACGAAGACGGCGACGGCGACGACGATGACGGCAACACGGATAGCTTCTGATAATAGGCCCAATAATTAGGAGGCCCAACTGGCAGAAGGTGCCCTTGGCCCAGCACGCCATAGGCCCACAAGGTAGGGCGAGAACGCCCTTAACCCCGCTAGGGCAAGGACGCCCATAACCATAGAGGGCATGGGCGCCCACAGAGCATAAGGACGCGAGGAATAAGGAAACATTCCCTGAACCAATCAGGAACCAATCAAGGATCAACCAAGCTCCGCTGTCAATCAAGACAGATCCCTCAAGATCCTTCCCATGGACTTTGCCTTGGCCATCAAGGCGCCCTACGCAAATAAGGAAATAGTGATCCACTTATCCTTAATTAGCAAAACAATATCTTCCTACATGAAATAGGAAAGATTATGATTCACCTCCCATATCACTAAAGATATCTCTTCTACAATCAAGGAAGTTTCCTTAAACGGACTCTCCTCAATAAGCCTATAAATACAAGATAATAACCCTAGAAAAGGTACGTTACTCACGCTACTCATGCTAGCTAATATTCTTATCTCAATACTAACTTAAACATAAGAGGTGAATCACAGGGGAGACCCCCTGTGGTTCATTATCTTGTAGGAAAATCTTGCAGTGAACCGGGAAACGACCCTCGGCCAAATCCAGTTCATCACTGGCGCCGTGTTTGGGGACAAATCAAAGGCTTTGTTCCTCTAAAAATTTTGAGCATCCAAAAGATGGAGAAATTTTCCATCTAGTAATAGCACTCAAGCTCTATGATTATTTATTTATCATTACTATTATTCAAAAGAAAAAAAAAAAGAACAAATTGAAAGGAAGATTTGGTTCGAATGAGCGTAACCCCAAAAGACCCTTGCTCCTTCAGCCGCACAGCGCCGTTGCACCCTCTCAACTTCATCGCCATTGCTATCACCGCCAGTCACGTCTGTGGCACCAAGCGTCGCAGATTTCGTCGTCGGTCAGCACTGGTGAACCGTCGCACACGACGCTGCACCAGCTTAGCCTCCACGAAGTTTTTTCTTTCAATGATTCGTCCGCCGCGTTGCCGCCACCGATCCATGGAGACCCCGCCACTGGTCAGCTAGGGAGAAACGCCGTAAACGGCGCTGCACACAGCTTTGACTCCACGGAGCTTTTTTCTCTGATTCGTCCGCCACCGCTGCCGTAACCGGTCCCGTTTCCGCCGCCGAACGCGGGAGACGCCGCCACCGTTGCCGGCAATGACTATGGCGCAACCCAATTTCTTTCGCAACCCAACAGTTTACATTGACAATCAAGGCATCGAAAGTAATCTCTTCCCCCTTTTTACTTGTGTGTTATGAAATTTGCTTGATCTCTGCCTCATCTGAAATTGATCTGGATAAGTATATTTCATTTAGCCATGAATTGCAAATTAACCATGCTTTCTTCATGCTTGCTTACATACACTGTTTTGCTCAAAAATTGGCTTCTTCTCTGAGGAGTTTTGACAAGATCACAAAATATGTTGGAGAAATTTAACTCTTATTTTATCACTGACTAAATAGACATGTCTCTCATCTCATAGAGGTAGTTTGGGTCAACGCTTGTGTGATTCCCAGGCCATATGCATATATATATATATATATATATATTGATAGGTGAACCAAAACATCACATGTATGTGCTGCCTTACATCCATTTAATTATATAATCTCGTGATTTTTAGAGGTAAGCTAGCGTAACCCCAACTGGGTTTCCATATAAGAACCTATGGTTGTTAGCTCAAAAATTCAAGCACGGTGTGTTGCAGCTTTGCGTTAGTATCCTACAACCCTCAATATATTTTTGATTAAGGCACTTAGAATCAAAGGGCTGCTACAGGGAATATAAAAGTTTGCCTACTTTAGCATCTCTAGTATGCAAAGATATCATTGACATTAATACATTCTTGCATATCATTTTTGTCTCTTCATATATGTGGTCAACAAGTCTTTCACTAAGTCCACATAATTACATGTGCTTAACCGCTTCTGTCTTGGAAGAACACTTTTATTGAAATAAAGTGATGCAGGATCTAATGAGGAAAGATTCACACCTCAAGTGTATTTTATTACAAAATCCTATGCTCCAATAACAACTACGTACAAGCACCTTATCAAAGGTCTCATGTTACCGGTTGGCGGTGCTGACTAATCGGAATGCAAGTTTATATTAAATTAGCTGCTACCAACTGCACGGGCGCCACCGTCGTAAACGTAGGCGCCAATGGGAACGCGGACGCCAATGTGAATACAGGCGCTACCGCGAGCATGGTTTATCGGATAAGTTTAACTTCTAAACATCTCTCTGATTACGAATTTGCTATTTGCCATTATTTGATCATAGATTTCAATTAATCTGAGAATTCTTGGGACTCTGTATGCTAGCAGTTGCTTTAAAATTACTGTCATAGTTTGAACAAAGTTTGAAATTCTTGTATGAACTAGAAGTCACATGAGGTGTTTGACTTAATGACTGCGAGAACTTTGATAAAGTTGAATACTGTTGGGAAATCCCCGGGGAAAACACGCAGCGGAAGCAAACAGTAAATAAAAAAAACTTGCGCTCCCCAGGAAAATCCAACCCTGAGATCCGCTAGTTGAATTTAAAACCAGATACGAAAAGTGTTATACCTCAAGCTTTCAATCGGATTGGTTAAACTTTGTGAGTTTGAGAAGTCCGTTTGCAACGTCCTTCCTCCACCGGTAATCCACACGAACAGTTTGTCGAACACCAAGGTGCTAGCCTTCTGCTCCTTTCTCCAAAGGAACCGGGAACTGAATCTACAATTGTTGAACTTCAAGAACTCCTTCTTGAATTCAGGCTAGGTGGCGCAACCATGGAGGAGATAGCAACAAAACTCCTTTTGTTCTTCTTCTCCCAAAACCCTAAATCGACTTTCTCTCTCTAACTCTTAGGAGATAAGTCGAATCTTCTCTCTCTACTAGGAGGAAGGCGAGTTTCTCTCTCTCTCATCAAGGAGGAAGATGAATGCTCATTCAATTAGGGTTTCACACATGTGTAGTCTCAAAATAGGCGCCTAGCACCTTATATACTCATGTATATAATTATTTTTAGAGCATTATTATAATTCTAAATTATAATAATATATGGCTTCATGACTTGAATTTCAAATTATAATATTACCATAATATTAAATTTAAATTCAAATCGTAATCTTAG